>CAJNDV010005213.1:22574-47767 GCA_905221635.1 Symbiodinium sp. CCMP2456 | reverse complement strand
AATAAATAAATATATATATATATATATATATATATATATTATTATTATTATTAAATACATACATACATACATACATACATACATACATACATACATACATATATATATATATATATGGTCAAACTTGCTCGATAAGCCTTCAAGTTCGATTCAGGCGGCAAGCCTGTAGCGTCTCGGAGTCGGGCAAACTACTCCCTGCCACATCCACACACCGGGATAACTCCAGGAGAGCCCCAACATGCCGCCCTTCCCCCTTTGTTTTGAGGGATGACTACAAAGAGATACCACCCCACAGCCAGCATCTCTTGGCCCAAAGCTGCGTCTCAGCCATCTCCTGGGCCTGGCCCAAGCCGTAGAGCCTCACGGTGGCTTTCTTGAAGGACTTCGAACAACTGTGAGTGGGGCGCTGTAAAGGGTTCTATAAGGGTTCAGGGTTCGGTTTTCTCTTTCGCACGCTCCGTTTGCTGGCTTGCTGAATACATTTTTGATGTTCGAAATCTCTTCGAAGACGCTTTCAAGCCACAAAGGGTTATTGTAGAGGGATTTGGGATAGATTCGCAGGGATGTTACGTTTTCTGGCGGCTTTTCAGCGCCATTTTACCACGCCTCCGAATCCGCCTTGCGGAAGGCAACCGTGTCGACACTATGACACTATGATCAGCACGGCTCAACAAAATACCCTCAGAAAGACACCCTTTGGACTCAGCATTTCCATTCTTGGGGGTGTTAGGGGGTCAAGCGCTCAGAGGGCTTTGGGGTTGTGGGGTTCAGGGCCCCCAGAAACTGCGGATAACTTGAAGAGATTAGGGCTGTCGGGCTTATAGGTCTGATCTGAGCCGTTGATCGAAACCGACGCTAAATCTGGTGTATCCCAACTGCACAATGCCGTCGAAGTTCCAACATTATCTGCATCTGCTAGGGGAGACATTCCAGAACTACGTGGGCCTCACAAGCAAACTCACCCACGACTGCCTCTGCATGTGTCTGATTCGAGCTCGTCGCTGCCTCAGTCTGGACAAGTCACATGGCGATTCCAACATCCTGGCTGCAAGCAGCTGATAGCTGTCATGCATAGACCGGTGGCTTCAACCGGATCCACAAACCGTGAAGGATGAGCGCATCCACCTGTTGAAAACATCTTGAAGTCCAACGGAACGATGCATATCCAGACCCAAGAAACTGCTCAATGGCGGAAAGTCTTGCCGCAATTGAGGGGAGTATCCAAAGCCAGCAGCGTCACGAGAGGCGAGCGCCCAAGCAGATCATACGAAAGCTCGTCGGGGTCAGAGCATGCTTCGTGAACTTCGATTAGACGTGCAGTGGGGCCGAACGGCACCTCGTCGGAACGAGTTGTTGGTTGGTTTGGAAAGCCGTCGACGTTCCCATTGATCCTGGTCTGAACTGTGCTTGCGGGGGACCTGGAGGCTCAACCTACGGCCATATCCTGGTTTAGGGTTTAGGGTTTAGGGTTTCCTATACAACATCCCGGGAAAACCTCATAGAGTTTTGCCCTCTTCACTTGGTCAGTCGGGTCCCCGGACTCTTCAAAGGATGCCGCCTTCCTTGGCACTCGCTTGGAGAGTCACCACAAGGCTTTGTAGAGTTCAAAAAGGACTTGAGAAGTGTCTCATTAAAGGATTTACCTCTGATTGAAAGGAGTAAAAGGCGTCTTTAAGGTCCTTACGGAGCAAAGCCCGTCGCATGAATGTGGCATCTGAATGCACAAGAACGCTCCGACTGTTGTGGGACATTTGGTTGTACGAGTCTTCCCCGTCGTTGTAGTGATGAGGAGATGTGACCTTTTCTTGCATCAGTTGACAAACACACTCACAGACTTGGAACCCAACAGATGTACACACTGCATAGGCTCAGTGGTGAAACCTGTGCATGTCCAAGTCCTGGTTGATGTCGCCACTACTTCCCCAATCAAGCGAAGCACCAACAGCCGACCCGCTACAATACCCCCACCGGTCTGCATTTCGTGCACCCAAAGCGGAACCATGCATGTTCGGTGGCCATTCTAAAGAGACCATGCGCCACCCCGCCAATCCCGAATTCAACGGTAGCCCATCAATCCAAGAACCACAATAGACCACACCGAAGGGTGGTCGGGCAACCGATACCGCGCAATGCGAAACACAAGCCCCAGAGTGCAAGCCGTCATTTGCAGACGGGCCACGGCGGCTTCCCAGATGCTTTTCTGGCACCTCCTGGCGCTGGTTTGGATCTTGCTTGCCCATATTTGCTTCATATGCAACGGTCTCTCTCTCTCTCTCTCTCCTCACGGCCTGTCCGCCCTCTAAACCAGGATAAAGCATTTGTATGTGTACGGCCCAGGTGACAAAGCCAGCCTGCCGCGCGTTTCGCAGCAGCATTGCCTAATGCGCAATTAAACATTCCTACTGAGTTTCTTGGGGTTGGGGGAGCAGCGGCAAGTAGGTCAATGCGGACATCCGCTGACGACAGGGCAGACTGCTGGTTGGAAAGAGCTATCATGATGAGGACACACCGCATGGCAATTTCGAGTTGAAGGCGTGGCCATATGCATCGCTTAGCGCCCACGAAATCTGCAAAAGCTTAAAGCTGCAAGAGCACTTCATGGTGACCATGACCATGGCAGTGAAAAGGGGGCGGGGTGGTGGTGTTGGTGGTGGCGGTGACGACTCCGATGCATCACTGATGCAACCGATAGAGCATGGCGCTCGATAACCCAAGACTTACAGGCCCAGGCCCACATGGCCTACTGAGCTCGTCGAGCTGCAAGATTCGAGGCCTCTGACACTTTGAGGGAGCTCTGGTGTGGCGGGATGCTTTCGTGATGCTGTCAGACTAGCACTGATTCAGCGCCGATAACAGATAACAAGTACACGCATGCAGAGCACGCTTGACCAAACTAGCAGTATGCATCTCCGCCTGGGCCTCTGTCACTGCCCCGGCTGCTACTGCTATACCTCGCATGTGCTTCGGTGATGAGTGTGAAGCGAGAGATTTCTGGCTCACGGCCTTGCCGATATAACGTGACACAGGAGAAAGAGGGTACACCTAGCAGGTCCAGCCTTCTGCGGGGGTTTGAGGATGCTCATCGTGCGGGCGACAGCAGCTAACATCAAAAACCAGACTCACAATCATTCTGGTGATCACAGTAGCCATACCAATAATCACGCCAAGCTTACCAAGAATGGCCGAAGCCCTGGCGGAGACCAATCAGCTCAAGCGCAAACGGCTCAGGTTTCTTTGGCTCCCGCCGGCCTGTTTCCGTGCCGCATAGGCTTCTGCTGCTTTGAGAAGATGTTGGCTCATCCATCAGTCGGTTCGCAGGTCCCAAGGATTCGGGTAAACAAGTCCACACACGTCTTATCGCTGAAAGCCTGTGCGGCCACCTCAAGGCCAGGCCTGGCTTGGGCTCTCGAGCTTCACGCCCAGAAGGAAAATCAGAACTGAACGCCAGAGTTCCTGAAACCTTGGAGATGCTCCCTATGCTCAACAACCAGGCGGCAGACGGTCGGGTGCTACCGGTGCTGCTTCCACTGGGAAGGCGGGGCCTGCAAGGAAAGCCGATAACTTCTTCAAGAAGCTCGGGGCCGAAAAGAAGAAGTCTATATGCATAAGATGCATGGTGACCCGATGAACTAATTAAGGTTGTCTTGGAGTTCTGCTTTAACAAGCGCGACTTGACTTGGCCCACAGGTCGACTCGTTCCTAGCCTTGTCGGAGGTGCGCACGTCGCTTTGAGGGAGCACCCTAAACCCAAACCCCGACACGGATCGAGCCAGAGGCCTCTTCCTTCCTTTCGGATCTGAACTTCGAGGAAACGACTTCCCAATCTCCAGCCAGGAATGCTTTACCGTCTGAGGGCTCCAGAACCCTTCAACAAAAAGAACGAATCGAAACAAAGGCCTTGGTGGCGCCCATCGCCTGGCACTCCAGCTTCGCAATGCACGAAAGCATGTGATATCCCTGCCACCCTTCATCAATTTCCTGGGCCTTAAACTCCTGGAGCCTAAACTTATTTCAGTAACTGACACCGACAATGGTTCTGGTCTAAGTCTAGGAAGCATTGAAGCAAGATGTGCAAGCAACGCCACAACACTCGGCCCCACAGTTGCACTTGTTGGCTCCCCTGGAGGCCCCCGGAACACAGCGCGTGCAGCATGTGGCGTGGTCTGATTAAATTTGGGCGCAAGTTCGTCACGAGAGATACTGCAGGCTCAAGATCTGCAAACCCTTCCAAGCCAAACTGTATCCTCCTGCCTCCGATCGTTCGCCTTGCTCAGCCGCTCTACACCTGGAAAGCTCAGTGGCTGTACTCCGGCTGCGTCTTCAATCATTCTCACTGAAACTTCTGGTGCTGCGACCATGCAGGAGCTTGGCAACGGCTTCATACTCTTTGCTCAAATCTCAGCCTGAAGCATTTCGTCAGGTAAAGACCTGTCAGAAGTTTTCCGCGGTGTCATGCCTGAATCCGTCACACCTGGAAGCCCTGCATGTAGCCTGAGGCTCCGGCTGTCGCAGTAATCCTTGAGGCGAACCTGAAACTGCCATGAGTGTCACCGGGAACGGCGGCATAGCCCGAAGAGACCAGAGACCAAAGAGATGTTGAACCAGGGCTGCATACGGTGCAACAAAGGTGCAGCAACAAAAGTGCCCAAGTCGATGCTGTTGTCTGTTTGCTTCGCTTAGACCGTCCACCTCTATTCCCAGGCTATGATGAGGCTTATAGACGCCATAAACATAGCCACGAAGCCGAATGCCCCACATAAGCCAGCGAGCTCTCATAAAACCCGTGTGAAGCCCGATACAACACGCTCGGACCCCTACGATCCTCACAAGATCCGGAGCTGGAGACCGACTTCAAAGAAATCCGAGGACAAGGCCTGCGCGGAGGGCCCAGGAAGCCGTGCCTCAAGCACATTTCATGTAATATTATGTACGTTTATCATATCGTACATATTATGTCATCTTGTAGCTTTGGGTTTTCCACTCGCGACAAGCCTGTGCAACACGATTTGCAAGGCAAGGCGCAAGTGCTCAGCGAACAAGCAAGACCAGGGACCCAATCACTCATGCAGATATCATTGAAGGACCCACAACCACCCCACTGAACAAGCAGTTTGGCCTAAAATCATTAGTGTCGCAGAGGTTTCGACTGAATCACTCGCACAAGGCAGGCATGGCTTCAATCCGTCCGCATCGAAACTGCAACGGATCTCTGAAGCTCCGGCGGGAGCGCTGTTGCTGGAGAAGCCGGAGAATCCAGACCTGTCACATTTAAGGCGCGTGCGCGTATTCCAGACATCTTTTTTGTGTATGTAGGTACACATGCACACATCTATTAGAGTTGCGGGCGGAAGCCTGGATGTTGGATTGGCTTCAGTTCAAAGCAATGCAACTTTTGTCTCGAAGTTTTAAGGCTCAGGGTTGGATTGGGGCTTTCGGGTTACAGAGGTTGAAGACCGTCGGGTGCACAAGATTCGCCGGTTGCCCGCAGCTGGCGGGGTGTGTACCTCTAGGCTCTGTATCAACTGCAAATATAGATAGGTAGAGATAGACAGATAGATGGATGGATTCTAGATGATTCTAGTATATAGACATAGGTAAAGATGTAGATCTAGATATCAGTATCGATATAGATATACATGTAGGTTTTTGCTCATAGGAATCAATAAAACGGTGGATTCATGGGCCTCGATAAAACCCTTCCTCCAGATGTCGCCCCGGCAGTTTGCCAGCGGAGCAAAGCCCCCAAGTCAGGAATATGTATGCAGGGCTTCTGATTTTGGTTCAGAACGCGATGCAAAGGGTCGCAGGCTTGATATCGTAAGCCTCGAAGTGTCGGTAGGTTGAACGGTCGTGAAGACATGCCTCATGCCGTCTCGCTAGGCGAGGGTTTGGTGTTCAAAGGCTCCCTAGAAAGGTTCTGTGTAACAGCACTCATGTTCACTTTCCGGATGGGTGTCTCGATGGGAGGCTTGTTGCCAATTCGACTTTCAAGAGCCAACCTTGCCCGCACTCTCCACTGACAAGAGAAAACCTACAATCTGAGCAGGATCAGGACACAACTCACATACGGTAGGCGCGTGAAGTACCACCCGCTCTTACGACCATGTATGTACAAGGGGTGTCGAAGATCTTGAATAATTAGGGTCCCGTCCTGTTGGAATTTCCCAATCATGTGCCTGGACGAAGATGGGGATGCCTCAGCCCCGCGCTGACTAGAGGGCCGACTTCCTGATGAAGATAAGAAAGCATTTTGGAAAACGCTGATTTGGTGCGGGGTTCGGGGTTACCGGTTACCTTGCATGTAGATGTTGCATGGACACTATTTCTGTGTCATAGGCAGACCTCCAGAAACCGCGTGCCACCTGCTGAAGCCCATGCAACGGGGGCATGGAGTGAAGTACAAATAACGTTCGAAAGCCTTGAGACCCCCAAATTTCGAGTGGAGTGCATGACCTGCACAGGCTCAGGAACGCAAGAAGCAGTAATTTCGAAAGTCCAACTTCGAACAAACATACACACAACAATAAAGAAACCACAAAGAAACAACGATCCGGTTCGTAGACTGGGGATGCCGTATTCTACTGAGAACCCTGCTACTTACGTACTGCTTAGGTCCCATATTGTCCGCCCCACTTCTGCTCAGTATCCACGACCACCAGCTTTCCATACCTCCCTTGCCAACCATTGCATTAAAGCTTGGGACTTCCGGTGCGCACTCTCGGACATGCCAGCGCTTCAGGGGTTGGGGTGTTGGAGACTTCTCGATCTGTGCGTCTCTGAGTCTGTGTGCTATGGTCTGGGGTTTTATGCCACCCGCCTAGATGGCCGCGTGCCGGCTCGGCTTTAGGGTTTACTTTTTTACCGGCCTTTGCTGTCAGTCCGGTCAAACATCTTCGAACACTGCGGTCCTCAAGGATTCTTCTACCTGGAAGTCTTGAACCCGAAACCCTCGCACCTGGGAGCGACAAAGCCCAAACACCCTGAAGCACCCCCAGATCAAAAGCCCCATGAAGGAGTCCTGATCGTCCCACCACTCCCCTGGCGGACTCGTGAGCCTTGGTAGAGCTGCAGAATGATAATGGTGATGGTGATGCTGGCGCAGACGATGTCGAGAGGATAATATCACGAAGGCAACCCCTTGTCAGCCTTGTCCCGAAATGCAATCGTAGCTTTCACTGGGAAGCGGACAAGTGCTTGGTGCTGATGCTGTATCAGCCGTGCCAGCCTAGTCTAGAAGCGCGCAGGCAGGGCAACAACAAGCCCACCTTCTGGGCCACATCCGCACCCAAGGACAAGTCAACGATGATGTAGCCACATGTAGCAACATAGGTGGTGCATGACAGGAGACACAGAGAAGTGTGGCTCAACATAGTGCGGATGCTTTTGAACTCGTGGGCTGCATCTGTGCTTCCCTCTGCTGTCCATGGAACCACGAAGTCTTTGACTTCGTGGAAATGCCTAAGTAACAGACAGCAGAAACAAGGGCCTGGAAAGATGTATCTGTTTATTCGGAATGTGGAGAATCCACAATCAGGTATCCCGCTGAGTGATGCCAAGTTCAACCTTGGATTCCGTGCCCTTAGTTTGAGGAATGCCTCCATATGGAGAACAAGCCTCACTAACCGACTCGGCACAGCTCGAGCTTACGGAGTTAAAAGAATCATCATCCATCTGAATAGATGCCCAAAACTTGTGCAGAAAGTACTACGTACTATGTCTCACCTAACCTAAGCCCCTCAACTTGGCGGCGGAAAGTCATCGGCAGAGGCTGGCATACTTGTCGCACACGCTTGCTGTGGCGACCTTGTGAGGTAAGGTCGCCATGCTCAAACAGCTGAAAAGATGAGTTTGCATGCAAAAAACAGATGCCAACAACTAAATAAAGCAAAACAAAGGCACGTCCACGTATGCATACAAGTTGTATACACATCAGATGGAGGAGATAGATACATTAAGGAGACAACCAGACAAGTAGATCGATCGTACATATCATAGAGAGAGAGAGAAAGAAGAGAAACGTCGATTCTCAGCTAGACTCAATAAGCTGGAAGTCTTCGCTTCATGCGGTCGGACCCCTCTGTCGTGTGTTTCTTGACTCCCGGTATTCGGCTTCTTGCTTGCTCGGGCTTGCCTTGTTTCATGCTCGGGCTTTTCGTGTGGTCGGTTTTGACTATGAACTCCAACACTGATGCAGGCAAGCCTGACTCGACTCCTTGCCGGAGGTTCAGGGCTTGCGTCTGAGGGTGCTCGAGTAAGTTTTCGACTCTCACACTCGCCCAAGACGTGGAAGGCTTCGAGTAAGTTTGCCTCCCGCCTAGCTAAGGGTTTAGGGTTTCGACCGGCACACTCGCTCAAGGTAGGAGCGGATCAGGGTTGAGGGTGTTGCTTGCTAGGGCCCATATCCACAGACGAGTAGCTACTTGTGTCCTTGTTTTGGGACCAAGAACAGCCCTGGCAACCCTGGCTCTTCAGCTTCATCAATTCTAGACTCTAGACCCTACATAGGGAAGACTCTCGAACCCTCCCACCTTGCCACACACCTGGAGCCACCAGGAGCACATGTTGGCCCTTGCCGTCTCGAAATTCTCGGGGCCACCTGGCATCACGCACTCATGTGAGGCATCTGCAGGGCCTTTCGGCACTCCGTCAAGCCTTCACACTCAAAAGCCACAAACCCTGAACATTCTGACCAACACCCACTCCAAAGAAACGGGCCCAGAGCAAAATCTGAAAGAAATCCTCGGGCTTGTTGAAGACACCTAATAGACGTAAGATCACGCATCCAAGCACAACTTGTAAAACCGTACAGGAAGTCTGTAAACCCTCCACAATCCTGACAAACCTGCAAAAGAGACTCCATGACTCCATGTTCTAAGCACCCTATTTATAGAGTTGGGTCAACACCGTGACCCTACAGCAAGCCTTCTTGGCAAAAAACTCTCTCTGTCTCTCTCTCTCTCTCTCTTTCTATCTCTCTCTATCTCACAAGCAGAACAAACCCGCCACTATTCTAAACTATTCCGAATTCCGAGCCCAAACATGGAACCCTGGGGCCTTGCTGCTGGGCCAGGCCCAAAGTGCCCGCGCCGGCGCCCAAAGCGTCCAGGCGGCTCAGCTCGAAGGTCGTGCTCGGCACGCCCACCTGAGGGGGACTGGGGCTGCTTCCTTCTAGGGTTTTTTGGTTTTTCCTTTGGGTTTAGGGGTTTAGGGGTTTAGGGTTTCGACTCACCCACTCTGGGTTTATTTAGGGTTTAGGGTAACCCCTCCAGGGATTAGGAGATGATCTCATATACCATACCATCATTTGATACAGTATGATCGAGTACCGTAAGGTTGAGAAATATGATTCGAAGTATGTGAGAAGTTTAGTATAGGGCTTTGGCATCTCGGCCTCCTGGTTCGTCACAGCCGTGGCCGCTTGCGGCAAAACGAACTTGGAGCTCCCTGCGCTGCTTTTGCTGTGGGTCTTGGCTTTGACCAACTTCTTGGACGTGGTGCTCTTCGACGTCAATGACTTTGTCGAAGTTGTCGACTTCCTGAGCTGGATTTTCAGAGCCCCTCAAGCCCCCAAACTATGAAACCCCACCCTTCCAAAAAAAGTCTGTGCACAGCGTGAGACTATAGGTGACTAGATACATCCATCAGACCATACTGTAACACATTTTTTGAATATATTTCTTAGCAACAAACCCTTTCTATTGCTACCTGGCTTCTTCGATTTTACTGACTTTGTTGACTTCTTGGTTGACTTCTTTGCCGTAGTCGACGACACTTTCTTGGACGCCACTGCTTTGACGGACCTCTTCGAGCTTGATGTGGAGTGACGTGCCACTGTGAAACCAAATGGCTGCGAGACGGTCCCGGAAGCGATATCTGAGGCCTCTGTCGGTTGCACCTCGGCCGCAGGCTCTGCGACCTCGGCTGGCTCCACAGCTTCGCTGGACTCGGCTTCCTGGGAAGCAGGCTCCGGCTCGGCCTCTGCGCTGGGTTCCGCCTCCTCAACTTCGGTGGGTTCGGCTTCCTCCTCGGTTGCCGGCTCTGCAACTTCGGTGGATTCGGCTTCCTCCGCTGCAGGCTCTGCTTCCTCGGCCGCGGGCTCTGCAACTTCACTGGATTCTGCCTCTTCGGCGGCAGGCTCTGCGACTTCTGTGGATTCGGCTTCCTCTGCTGCAGGCTCTGCAACTTCGGGCTCTGCTTCCTCTGCCACTGGGCTGGATTCTGCCTCCTCGGCGGCAGGCGCTGCAACTTTGGTGGATTCTGCTTCCTCCTCTACAGCAGGTTCTGCAACTTCACTTGGCTCTGCTTCCTCGGCCGCGTCAGGCTCTGCAGCATCCGCGGCCTCTGCTGCCTCCTCGGCCGCAGGCTCTTCTGCCGCGGGCTCTGCAGCTTCGCTTGACTCTGCTTCCTCGGCCGCACGCTCTGCTGCTTCCTCGACCGCAGGCTGTGCAATTACGACGGGTTCCGCTTCCTCGGCCACAGGCTCCGCAACTTCGGTGGATTCTGCTTCTTCTTCTGCAGGTTCTGCAACTTCGGGCTCGGCTTCCTCAGCCGCGGGCTCCGCTGCCTCCTCCGCCTCAGGCTCCTCTGCATCCTCTTTGACGTCCACGGGCTCCACAGCACCGGCATCTGCTGGAAGTTCGGTGGGCGCCTCCTGGTCGGGGAGGCCGAAGGGGGATGGTGCCGCCCCGGCCCCATCACTGGGCACCGACTGGCTTGCACCCACACTCGGGTCATTGAGAGCCTCCTTCAGAGTGTCTGCTGGAGTTGGGGTCTCTGCCTCGGGAGGTGGCCCTGCGAGGCCTTTGAGAGTCTCCTTTTCGGCATCAGATGCACAGAGTGACTTGTAGCTCATGCATGCATCAACATTGAAGTTGTTGCGGCAGTCTTTCAACCAGCTCCCACAAGACATCGCGTCGGTCGGCGGTAGCGTTGGCACAGCCTTTGGAGACTCGGCCGGCAGAGCCGAAGACGACTCCACATCACTGCCCTGGGGAATCTGGGTTGAAGCCTCGGAGTCTACGCCGCCTACGCCTTTGCTGGCTGGGACATCCTTGGCCTTTGCCTTCTGGGTGACCTCCTGAGCCTTGGCTGGCTCTCGCTCTTCCTTCACCTGCTTTTTCTTCTTCTTTTGGGAAGATGCCGTGCCCTTAGCCGCCTTAGCCTTTCCTTCTTTCGACTTCGGCGCGGGGGATGTTCCGCTTGACTTCTTGTGCCCCGGAGCCTTTTCGATGTGCGATCCGGTCACAATCACCTCTACCGGCTTGGCGGGCTCCTGTGGCAAGGGTGCGTTGCTCCACTTGTCGTCTGCGGAAGTGAAGCCCAACCTCTCAATCTCGGCATAGTCGTGGTGAGGACGCTTTTGAGCCTCCTCAGTTCCTTCGGCCTGCCCCTGAAGCTGGCTTTGAGCTGCATCCGTGCCGTAGGCGCCTCAGCTAGGTTCTCTGGGGCACCCCTTAACAACCCATAGAAGGACCTTGTAGCGAAATTTTCGAAGCCGGGGAGCTGATAGAGAGGAGTTCCTGTGATGGGGTCATCAACTGAAGGAGGTTGGTCTCCTCGTTGAAGGACTCTGCATCGGCCAGCGCCGCCAAGAGCCAAAGGAGACGGAAGCCCATGGTGCTTTCTGCTGATGCTATCAACGGTTCGGTCTTTTCTAAAGGGCGCTATATAGCCTATCAGCTTGCACCTCAATGCTGCCAGGAGTTTCAAGCAGTAACAGGTGCGCATCGATCACATCCTGGCATCTACCTCTCAAGGAAGGCAAACATGTTTTTCAAGCTTCCGGCTTGTATTCTTGCCATGGGCCGATATACATGGCACCGCACCTGTGGAGGGAAGCCAGGGATGCACCTCTCCTAAGAGTAGAAGCCTCCTTTCTGTTCAGACGCTCCCAGGCTTCACTTTCACGAAGTTCTCTATTTTCTATGCCCCAAGACACGCAACTCAGTTCTCCACCTCCGGGCGCGACCGGCACAAAGCCGAAGAAGGCACCGGAAGTACTTCAACCGACCGTCGATCCGTGGAGTCGGGCCGTAAGATTATAAGACCCATCGAATGCATGACTCGGGGATGAGAGTCGTGCACGGTCTCGTCTAGAGTATAGAGTGTCTGTACAAAGTCGTAGACTTGGCTATCTACGCCTTGGCTTCTGAGCCAACTGCAGACATGTATCTCAGGCCTCAAGCCATAGACCCATAGGCCTCATTGCATCTTCAGACTCAGGGTTCACAGAAGCCGAAATCTCACAATACTGGTCACGGAACGGCATCAAGAGCCAGACATTCTGAAAGGAACGGACATGCAAGGAGCCCGGTCCATGATTGATTCATAATGGCTCAAGCAGGGCAGCACCACCCACAAGATCGATTTGCAATCGGACCAGCAGTTCCCGAAATAATTCACTCGGCCACTCAATTCCTCAGCATCTCGGCGGCCCAAAGCCATGGTGCCGCATCGGCGGATTATGTAAGCCAACCGACAGCCGTTCCTGCTTTCATTCCGGATGTCACAAAAAACCGCTGTGCTTCTCATACTCCTACTCCTTCTCCCACTAGTCCTCCTGCTACCAGAGTAGCAGCACCACCATCGCAAGCACCACTGCCATCTGCACTAGTCGCGTTCTGCCTTTGACCCGCATCTCAATTTGCAGAGAGCACATCAGTCGGTGGCGGAAACACAAACCCTTATCTTGCAGTGTGCCTCTGCACACATCAGTTTCGACTGCATCTTCTCGAATGCCCCGATCGCGTCAGGGGCGCAGCAGACGGTTCGAGTCATGGGGCTGCCCTCGATTGAAAAGGCGCACTTCAAAATGCCAAATGCTGCATCGTCACTGCACACCTGATCGAAGAAGTCCTTTTCCATTTCAGGGAGTATCCCTCCCCCCGCATCTTTTTTTGCGCCTGCGCCCAGGCAGAGAGCAACCCTCTGATGTTAATCCGGCACGTCGATGCTTGCAGCAGTAGCGCTTCTTGCCGTTGAACAGCTAAACGTGCAGCAAAACGAAACGACTTGAACGACTTAACACCCCGTAGATTCGAAATCAGGCAGCATCAACGACCGATCCCTGAGATGCGGTCCTGCGTCTCACTGAAGTCCCACTGGCCAAACGGCTAAGGAATATGTGAGAAGTCCCCATCCCCTCCTAACACGATTTTACCGGCATCACCGCAAAATTGCCTGCTTCGAGTCCGCGGGCATTGACGGAATTGCGTTCGTAACTTTTCCCACCGTTGCCCAATTACGTCATTGAATTTTCTACGTAACCACGATCATCGCCACCCGGATGCAGCGCAGAGCAAGGAGCAAACTGGCTGGCGCCCTGACCAATTCGGAGTGTAGCAAAGACTTGGCAAACAGATTCAGGCTGTTTGAACCGAGGGCTGCAGTTCACCGCTTGGGTGTGGCTTCCTGGAACGAAGCCACCACTGCAGGCTAGAATGAATGCTTCAACACACTCGATATCCCATGATCCTTCATATCTTCCAACAGCCCAGACGGTAGCAAGGACCCATGCCGTGTTGAGCCCGGGATGAAGCGTTTTCGCATGTCACCATGTCATATGAGGGTACGCTGTCGGTTGAGCTCCTCTTAATTCCCCGAAGCTGCCAGAGCAGCTCCCTTGACTTGGCCCTCTAGCATAATTACGGAGGCAGACGTTGGCGGAGCAAATGCCTTTTGGAATCCAAACGCCAGACAGACGCCAAGTGGTCGAGTTTACAGGTTTGGAACAAGCCGCGGCTTGAAACTTTGCGGCCAGGTTGAGGCAGTTCCCGACTTCACACCAGGACCACTAAGCCACTAAGCCCGAAAAGCTACTGCTCACTGCTCAGCTCTTCTTCTTCTTCGCTGCAGGGCTTCCTGCCGGGACCGCGAACCCGTGACCGGCTGATTTGTCGAACCTTGGGGACTTGGTTTCCTACTTGTAACATAGATCCGACGATTACTGCCTATTGCTATTCTTCTTTTGCTTATCCTCATTACATTTGTTGCAGGCCAAGGATGCTTTTTTTGCCTACGGCGTACGGCTTGGGGATTTAGAGCCAAGGGTTCTGTCATCTTTCTAGTTAGGCTTGTGTGGTCGCAGGGTGGGCTCGACTGCCTCCAGAGCTCGATGATGACGAAGACCTCGGTTCCACAAAGATGCAATGGGGTCGAGAGATGTCTGGATCTTCAGCGGGGTTTAGGCGAACGTGAGCTTTCGAGATTATGGAAACTCAGGGTTGAGCTTGGCTTGACGCAAACGGTTGTTGCCTCGTCAGTTCGCTAAGAGGTAGGATTCGGAGACTTTCTTGGTGACAATACTGTGACCCAGGATGTCCGAGAAGAGTCGTATGACAAAGCGGCTCAAGGAACAGCGCAGGATGGGGCCATCGGCAAAGGGAAATTGCTATACCACGATCTGACCCGTCTGGCAGGGACACGTCGAAGATTTGATTCCACGCCCGGCGTGGTACAAATTTGGCTCGTACCGAGGCTCGGGGATGCTCACCCTATCAAACACGCCCACGTTGAGACTGCATGGCTAAATCAAATGCCGCCACATGGCGAAGAGCTGCTGCTTTTTGCCTTCTTCTTCTTGCCTGGGGGCGGAAGGAGCTGCACAGGGCCCTGTGTCGTTGAAACAACGGAAAACGAGCAACTCGCCGGATGAGTGCCACCCAGTGGCTTTTCTTCTTCTTCTTGCTGTCTTTGCTTTTTTTCTTCCTGAGCAGGTTCTGAAACAAACCCTCAGCTTGGATCGAAGAACACAGTCCGGTGTCGGGACGCGTTGGTTTGAGCACAGCATGTTCTCGCACCGACCCATTCTCATTGAGAGCCACACTTGTCTTGCTTCTTCTTGTCTTTCTTGTCCTTCTTGTCCTGGCATTGCCACAAGCCCTGCCCCACAAAAGGCTCTTCATGACTGATGTGAAAGAATGAGCCGGACACTGCTCTGCTTTGAATCGTCTGCCGATGCTTAGCCACACATCTGCAAAGCACTAGGGGGAAACGAATTGGCCAACAATAATATCACATTTAGTGATTCTCGCGGACTGCTTCTCATACAAGGCTCATTACACACACGATAATATGAACACCGCCCTGGTGAAATACAGTCACATGTTCGAGTTGTTTTTGTCGATGCAAACTCTGTCGTCTTGGGGGGCCCTGTTGCACTTCTCCTCTGTGCGAACATCCTTTGACCCAGGGTTCTACACGACGTCCCCCGTATTAAACCCCTCCAAGACCCACAGGTTAAGCGTTGCGCCTTCTTCTTCTTAGGCTGTGGCCTGAGCAGCACGAGGTCGTGCTTTTTTAGGGTTTCTCCGGATTGGGTTCCCCCATTTTTAGCACTCGCACTCGAAGCTCAGGCGAGGTTCAGGGCCGACAGCAGAACCCCCAATACACCCCATGTACCCGAATCTCATGGTGCATTCTCGGCAGCCAGGCAAGGATTCTTAACGACTGGTCTTCGGATTCAGTGGCTGTCGCCCATCTGAACACCGCCACACAAGCAGATCATAGATCTAAGGCGCATCTGCCCAGCAACCTGACAAACAACGATTTACGCACCACGCCCGCTGGTCACTAGTCAAACCCAACGCCGTCGAAGTTCTTCCGACCAGTCGGATTCAGGCTTTCCAGGCACAGTGCATGTCGCTAGGTGGCTATACTAGTCTGTAGCGCATCAGGTGCAAGCACAAACAGCAAGAAGCCAGTGGCAAAGTCACAAACATTGTTGCGCTCATTCTTATTAGGAGAACTCAGTGCTCCAGAGCCAAAGCACCAAGTCCTTCATGAATGTCCGGAGCGGATAAGCTCGCGGCGCACAGCCCTGCGGCATCGACACCTTGGCATGCAGGACGGGAAAACTGATTCTGAATCTGATTCCAATGATCGTGGCCATGGCCATTCGTGTTCCGAGCTTTACCTTCCACTTGCTCGGCAGCTTCCTCAAAGCGGGACGTCGACGCCACAGCTCCACCAATCAACTCTCAGTGCTACACTGCTACACTCGGGCTTTCGAGCTCTGGCATTCCTCGTCCGCAGCTTGTGAAACCGTGGGCGGAGCGGCAGACGCTGAATTCGACGGCAGGATATAACGCGGGCTTTCGGGATGCAAAGAAGCATCGCTCACCCACGAACACGCTCCGCGTTTCAGAGCGCGAATTTGATGCACAAGGTTCGTGCGTCCTTCCTGTAGTCTTGGGCTCATGGTTTCTTGAATAGAATGGGTGCGTGCACCTCTTCTGGCCGGATGTTGCCAATGCTAGTTTAGGTTCGTCGCTGAATTCGGCAAGTAAAACACTCGCCTGCCCTCCCTCATCGCAAAGGCTGAGTAGTTGAGGCTCATCAACGCCGTCATTCATCCATCCCGCCACAATCACGAATGACTCTCAAGTAGCTTTGCGTGGTTGAAGCTCCAAACCCGGAGGGCAAACTTCAGCCGCTTAAACTACGCTACGCTACTGCCTTCAAGCCTAAAACCCAAGATCAACTCACCCATTCTCAGCCGGCACCCAAGCCCCAACAGCCAAAAGCTCAATTTCAGAAGCTCTGCGCAAGCAGATAGAACGTAGAGGGTCTGTCTGCTCAGCACCATTAAGCCGCGAATCCCACATGTATCTTTCGGAAACGCATCCTCCATGCGGCCCACCTGCACAGGACAAGTTTACTGTCAAAAGTACCCAAAAGGGGTGTCTCTCAGTCTGGGGTCGAGGTATCGAAGGGTCACTAGTGGCCCGGAGTGTTTCGGAATACCCGCTTGCTCTTCTGCGTGTCCTTCCCAGGGATTCAGTCAACCGTCGGATCCCTCCCTTGACTTGAACAACCAATCGAAACAAAGCCTCGAGGCAGTCTTGGGTTTAGGGTTTAGGGTTAGGGTCCGGCCGAGCGTCAACATGTGAGGCTAAGCTGGGTCAGGGCAAAAACTCAGGTCTCGCAGCCCGACACTCGAATGACTTAACGACAGCGTGCATTCTGCCGGTTGAAAGGGTTTCTAACGAAGCGGTTCGGCATGGTCGTGTACATGTCAAAGCCCCATGATATCGACACAGCAGGGAGCCCGATTGGCACCACGTCTCCCTCGGCAACTTGCAGTAAGCCATGCCTTAAGAGGCGATTCGGCAACTGGCCGTCATGGGGAAGAAGAACTGATTCGGACCAACCAGCAACATCACGGTTCTCTCCTGGCAAGATCGTGTTGTCTGCATGTGCAAGCTCTGGAAGATTCCCTTTCAATGCAAGCACTTAGCAGACTTAGCAGATGCGGTTTTCGCAACAGAAACCTGCAGCAACGGATTCCCCCAAGCTCCTGACCTCATAAGCAGGTTAACCGTGCAGTCTACCCTTCGATTGCCGTGTCCTCGGCCTCATACCCTTGGCACTTGACTTTCCTTGGGACCCCCAGCTGCGAAACAAGACAGGAACAACGACTTCTGCTCTCCTGCATCTGGGGACGAGCACCGGCAAGAAAAAAGACACCTGAAACCCTCAACCCGCCAACACTCAGGCACCAAAAAGGCGGCGTTAGGGTTAGAGCTTTGCCGAGGGGCACTGCAACGCAGCCTTCTGCAAGGCCTTTGGCCTCGAATCGGTCCTGTCCACATACTGTAAGCAGTCTGGGAACACCTTTGAGTCGATACCAACTCGCCCTTAAGTTGAAAATCATTCCTTCAGGGTTTTTCCATGAATCATTCTTCAGGGTTTAGGGTTTAGGGTTTAGGGGTTTGACTCCCAAAAGAAGGCCCCCCGTTGCCATTGCGGGTCCTCTGCTGCATGGGACAACTGCAGCGGCTGCTTGCTGTTGTCCAATTGCGTCACCTCCACCTACGCTGTGCACGGGATGCCAGAAGCCCCAAATCGGAACCGAAAAAAACAAAAACGAGCCAGGGGATGTCTCTGCGCGGAGCGGCTCAGAGGGCGCCCTAAGCACCCCTTTTTTGGGTGCCCAGGTCTCTGAGACTCTGACGATAGCTGTGTTGACCTTTAAGCACCCTGGCCTCGGCTTCTTCGAGGCCTTGGCGCTCTTCAGCAGCCCAGTCGATGATGCCGAACATCTCCTGAAGAATAGGGTTTTGGGGGTATTTTATGTTATAACTACAATAAGGAACCCCCAAACTAAAAAGGCTAATTATTAAGTCTTCGTGAAGGATTCAGCTTTGATTTCACGCTTGCGGTACGTGTCATGACTACCGCCGCGTGACCAACGGTGAGTAGCAACACCAGGCGTTTGCAGAGTCAGGCATCACATGCTTGGGGAGCAGTTGCCAAGGGGCACTCCAAGCAGCAGTAAAACCCCCATGACATGCAAACCCTAAGTCCCGCCGTGTCCCGCCCCTCCTGCCCGAATCTTGATGTGTTGAGCCCGGCTTTTCAAGTGCTGAGATATAGATAGGGCCACCTTGCCCTTTTGTGCTTCATGTCGGGTTTAGCACCTAATTACCAGGGCCTGGGAGTCAGGCACAGGAGACTTGGTAAAGATCTCTCAAGCAATGATGCAGAACGAAACCTCACAACAACGGTTGAGCTTTCAATATAAGGAGCCGTTTCGGCAGCCCTCATCAACAGCCCTCGAAAGCCCCAAAACCCCGCAGCCCCGAAAGCAACCGCCAATCGATGCCCCGAAGCCCCACGGCACTGTTTGCTGCCTTCTTAGCCTCTGACCTGATCCCACAGCCCTGGACATCAGGAGGCTCCTCCGTAGCCTTCGGAAGCTCCTCGGGACACCGAAAGACGTGGATGGCAAGGGACGCCTGTGCCTGTCCCCCAGGAAGGACGCGAAGATGTGAAGTTTAGGAGTTGGAAGAAGGCAAACCCAGACTTGGCGGGTATCATCGAGCCTGAGGCTTGTATGAGGACCTCCTGAGTTCTGGCTTATCGTTTCAAGCTGCCGCAGGAAGGCACCGGGGGTGTAGAGTTGCAGAAACCGTTCGACCATGCCCAAACTCAAGATTGGGTGGTTGTCAAAATTACGGTCCCTTTTTGGGTCCTTATTATAATACGGCACCTATTATTTCAGCACTCACAACTGGGACAAGCCTGGCGAGGTTCCAAGTACAGCGACGACAGCACATTGGCCAGGGCAGGCATATTCACCACACCCAAAACTCACTCACTCTAATTAAATCCCAACACTACTCATACATCACATGATCTCCTTCCACATTCCACGATCACAACATTGTCATTCCAATCTTCGCTCCTGTACGGCTCCACTGCCGAAACATGCATATGCAGCACGAAAGCATGCCGAGACATGCACATGTAGCACGAAAGCATGATACATGGCCTGTCTCAGCCCACACATCTTCATTCCCCTCCAATGCTCCAGAATTTGTGAGTGCCGCAGAAACTGAGTCGACGCCAACATTATCGACAGTCTCATCGCTTCAGCAAGTACCTATCGCTGTTACAACCACATGCACCTGCCAGTACGTTGAGCGTTGCTCAACCATTGCAGCCTTCCTCGTACGTCTTTGCCAAGCATTGTCTCCGGCCATCATTCTCCAAGATTGTACTCGGCTTGTAGGCATGCAGACTTGTCATGCATCAAATTCAGGAATTCAGTCATCTCATGCAATGCAGACCTCTTCGTACATTCTCCCAGTGCGCCCCATGCAGTACATGCAATAAATTCTCACGACCACGTTTGCTCCGTATATGCGCCACACCAGGATGTCCAGACATACATTCCATGCAGTGCATGCAACAGATGCAGTCTGCCTGTCTTCGAGTGCATCGTGGCCACGTTCCGCTCCGCGCGTCGAGGTGTCACACGGAATGCCCATACAGGCTGTGTCATTTGTCGCTTCCTTCTCCATCGCCGTCCATGCCAGGCTGCGTCTCCCGTCTTGCTGTGTGCTGTCATGTATCGCTATGGTTATCCAGCGCCACCTCTCGTATGTCAGTATTCGCGCTCAGTGCAGCAAAGCCTCACGACCAGTTCAAACCGCTTAGAGCAGCATTCACCCGGTGGAGCCTGTTGGCCTTGCTCAGAGCTGATTCCATGGCTGCGGCGCGTGGGGGTTAGTGGTTTCTACAACCAGGGTTTGGGAGTATGGCTGTTTCAACTGGAGGCGATACGACGGCACGACATTTTGGCCCTTTTTTTTGGGGGGAAGGGGGGTCCCTGCCCCTGCGAAGGGCGTAGCCCGTACATGTGGTTGTCGGTCTTCTGCTGCTGGGTCCTGCGCCCAGGGAATGTGAGTCGGACTTTTGATTGCTAAGGACAGCGAACGACACTATTAGCTGGGTGCAATCTAGAAGCTCCCTTCTACGAGCGCAGGGCGCTTGGTTTGGCTTGTAGGGGAGAGGGGACATCATTGGTAGCGGGCTTGTGTTGAGGGCGCGACTTAGGAGAGGTTTGGCTCCAAGTAGCTAATGTTTCAAGGCTCATAGCTACAGCTGCTCTGGTGTCCAAGAGCCCATCTACAGCTAGTGCGTCGGCTGCATACAGGAACGGACTGTGGGGTCGACTCGTAATGCAGTCATCGAACTCACACCTGATAAAGCGCTGGCTTTGCCGACAAATACTTCGAATCACCCAGCACAGTTCCGCGCATTTTGCGTCTCCATCATGCATCAATTCCGCCTGAGTGCGACCATCCGGCCCGACTGTGTCGTGGCAAAACATCTGCACATGCTTGTTCACGCATTCAATTCATCGTCGTGCGTCATCTGCGTCAAATTCAGTTGCAGGCATGCAGCACAAATTCCATTCACGTGCACCATCAATTCATTGCATTCATTAAATTCATACTGTAGTCATCATGCAAGACTCTCTCAGGCGGTGCGGGCACTCTGTTAACGAGTAGTAGGAAGCTACAGCCAAACTGACATGGAAACAGAGTGTGCCGCACATGCTACGATTCTGCGCCACAGCGCACCCCCAAGCAGCTGTGATAACATCGACCGTGGGATACAAATCACACGGCCGTCAGGCATCGTCAAAGGAGTCAAAGCAGGACGGCCCACCACGCTAGTCACCGGTACCTGTTCATCCAGGTTCAGCATGGTAGGCCCTCCTGTTGGAATCGGGGTGGGGACCGTTGGGGCTGTCCCTGGCTGCTGAGCCCAGGTTTGTGTCGGCGGGGAAGGGGATGCAGCTCCGTCTGCCGGCTTCGCATCCTCCCATTGTTGCTTCAGATCACTGACGAGCTGAATCACTTCGTCCACCTTGTCCCGGAGAATCACCAACCTGTCGGGAAGGTGGTCCGTACGATTTTGCACCGTCTCGATTTGGGACGTATGCCAGCGACCCAGGTCCCTCGTTTCCTTGCAGATCTTCAGCGTGTATTCGTAGTTACGCTGCATATCCGTCAGGATGTCCTGGTTTACGCAACGAATGTGTAAGCATCGATTCCGGGTCGTTGGTGTGTCTCAGCGGGACCCCAAGGAAGGTAAGGGCATCGCGCCCCTCCAACGGGACAGCACTGTTCCTAGGCCACACACCTGGCGTGACCCCCTTGATGTTCAAGACCTGACACTTTCGTGCATTGATGAACAGCCCAATACACTGCAAACTGTCCGTCAAATCCCTTAGCTTACACTGGAGCTCTGCTGCACTCATTGCAAACAACAAAATGTCATCGGCATACAGCAGAAAGTGTGGAAGGCGCAGCCCATCCTCCCATGCCGGGAACATTTCGTTCCATCTTGGCTGCAGCCCCCGGAGGTGCCTGTCTATCACCCTGGCGAACAAGTCCGCCGAGTAGCTGCTTCCTTGCATGATCCCTTGCCTTACCGGAACCGTCCATGTGTCCGTCCCCAACGACATGTGTAAACGGTTCGCCGAACAGAGTCTCCAGAGCAGACCCGCCTCCGGACATGGGTCGCACTCAGCTAAATAGCGGACGACGGCCGAGTGGGCCAAACTATCAAAGGCAGCACGTATGTCCAATTTAGCCACATGCGCCTCCACCCCATGCTTGCGCCTGAGAATCCCGACAACTGTCTGAGCCGCTAGAATCCCATCTACTGTTTGGGTGCCCCTCCTGCAGCCGAGTTGGCCGCTGGCAAACGAGGGGCACCTCGCTGCGACCCTTGTCATAATTAGTCTGCCGAAGACCTTAGACAGGCAGGGAGACAGGCATATCGGGCGCAAATCAGAGGGACAGGCTGGGACGGGGATTTTGGGCAGTAGGACTACCTTGGCTTCTGCCCAGTCCGAGGGCACACTAAGCTCGCGGAACAACAGGCGGTTGAAGTACTGAAGCAGTCTGCACTTTTCGTCCTTTCGGTGATACGTTTTGATTGCTTCGTAGCAGACTCCGTCCATCCCGGAGCTGGTACGTGGCTTGCACCTGGCAATAGCGGCCGAAAGCTCGTCCTCATGGAATGGTTTCGGTTGAACCGACATGTGTGTGCGCAGCATCTGATCTACAGCCTCTTTGGTAGGGACAGGCAAGAAGGAGGAGTATTTAGCTTCATAGAACGTCTGCAGTTCCCTTGCTGCCCGTTGCTGCCCCCCTCGGAGCTCAATGTAGCTAGTCTCGAAGGAACGCTGTGCCGCGCTTTTGCGGAGGTAAGTGATGGCCCTTCTGTCCCCCGCCCTTGCGTCCTCCAGGATCTTAATCTTATGTTCCGCTTTAGCCAAGGCCCGCTCGTGGCGAACCTTGCGCAGTAGAGCCACCTTTACGCGCGGGTCCGCCTCCCCGCGCCTGTCTCTAATGGTCTGCTTTAACTCCTGGGAGTCCTGGTAACGCAGAGACGGTGGGCGGGCCGAGTTGCTTGCACACAAATTCGCGAATTCGACGGGATCAAACGGGGCCCCGGATTCTGCATATGCTTCCAACGGCATAGGGGAGGTACACCACCTACCGCACCTGGTTTTGGGCCTCGGTGATCTCCGTACCAGAGGACTGGGGGTGCGAATGAAGTTAAAGACCGGGGAGTGGTCCGATGGCAGGGCATCTCTCATGTCATCACGTTTAAACGCCACCACTTCAACCCTATGTGCTCGCAGCAGGATAAAGTCAATCTCGCTGCTTGCTCCCCTGGCACTCCAGGTATGACCTACCGAGCGGTTGTATCGTAATTCATACTTGGAAATGAGAGCCCTCAGCAAGCCCATACCCGAAAACTCATCCACCCCTGCATGCAGGTCCTGGTTCACGTCCGCTCCAATTAGGATGACATCGTTGGAGCGCGAGTCCCGCATGCCTTCGTCGAGGCCCTCGAGGGTGTGTTTCCACACCGTTTGGTCGCAAGTCAGAGCTCGCTCGCTTGCTATGTGGAAGGTGGAGACATGCAACATGCAAATTGTGTTGGGAACATGCAACATGCAACAGTAGTCCTGCCTTCAAGGCCCTTCGGTATTGTACCGTCAGTCCTACATCTGTACGCAGCAGAACCGCCTGGCACCTGAAAGCTTCTTCCGCCGAGCACACATACATTGTGTAGGGGGTTCGACCCAGCAGACAGGGGCGGGAGGAAACTTCGGGGGTTGCATCTTTGACCCCTCCTAGCTCCTGTAAGCAAAGGACATCCGGGAGGCGCACCATGTCCTCCCACAGGTTTGAAAGATCCTCTATGGCTTTACCATGCAGGTTCCACGTGCAACAAACAAATTCGTTCTTCGGAAAAGCGCGTTTGCTCCGGCCTAGCCCCTAGCTCTGCGAAACTTCCACCTCAAAGTGTGTGTGGACTACATCCAGAGTCGTGCCTAGTATGTGTGCAACCTGTGGGCCCGGAATCCACCATCCCGTCTCCGAACCTCTCGCGTCCAACAGAAGCAATGCCCCCTCTGTGGGCTTCTTGTCGTCCCAATGCGCCAAAATACTCACCCCCTTTACCCAGAAGCACCCTCGCCAATCAAACTCAAAGTCGCCCTCGCCGAGGAACCTGGTTATCAGAGCCTTGATGGTGACGATGGCTCGAATTCTGGCTCTCTCTGCAGGGCTGCGGTTGCGTTTGGCCCAGAGATTATGGGGAGGTTGTCCGGGGATCTCGCTTGGCTTGCTGGCGTTTCGAAGGGCCTCCACACAAAGGTTCTGAATCTTCCTTCTGTCACGAAGGTTAGGCTGCATGTATCGTAAGTCTACGCGGCACGTATTAGACCTCACCGAATTCACATGCACATCCTGCAAGAGTGGGAGGCAATCAGCCCTCTCGAACCATGCTCTGACTTCCCCTTCAATGGCATCCCTCTTCGCGTCAGCCCACCCTCCCAGGGCAATTTGCCAATCGTCATGCATGCCCTCCTTAGGTGTACGAGGTGAAGCTTGACCCGAGCCCGATGCCATGCTAGGGCTATGCGACCGAAGATCCCGCAACTCTGCTTCCAAAGACGATAAACGGGATTCAAAGGCCTGAGTCCTTTCCAAATGTGAATCTTGACGACTCTCTAGCGTCCTGATCTTGTCCGACATGCTCTGAAGAGTCTTGTTGTTAACTTGCAGTTGCTCCAAGGTGTCCTGCTGCCCTGAGTCCAACCTGAGAAGACCCTGCTGCAAGTCCTGTGCCCACGGTGGCGGTGCATCGTCGCCAATGTGGTAGGTCGCAGGCAGAGCGCGCTTGTCTTTGCTTGGGGAGGAGCACCAAACACAGGTGGAGCCTGAAGACCCGGGCCTCCTATCTTAGCAGAAGCTGAAGGGGGCCCCTCAGGCCTGGCTTTTTTCCCCGGGCTACCCTGAGGCCCCGAGGTTTTAGCTTTAGTGGGAGGGGTCTGTTTGTTAAGGAGTTTCTGGGCAGCTTCGAGGGCATCATCATTTGCCGCAAAGAGGGCGTTCCGAAGTCCTGTCCCTCCCCCCATTTCCCCCCCCGTCGCAGCGAGGAGCGCCGCCTGGGCGGCATCCCGCATCTGTGCGTCTTCGTCACCTCCCATCAGCCGCCCACCCCCCACGGGGCTGAGGTCGTCGTCAATACGGGGGAGATCCATAGTCTCCTGGTCGTCAGGGGGGGTAGCCATGTGGTCCGGGACGCACGGGGGCCACGAACGAAACGGGAGAAGCTGGGGCAGTTTGCAACGGGGGAGGCCTCAGAGCAAATTGAGGAACCCAAAGGAAGCCCCGGGGGACAGCCTCCTCGTCGGCACTTGAGCCAAAATGGCTAGGCACCTATTATTTAGGGTATCCCAAAAGGGACCCTAATTTTGACAACTACCCAGATGCAGTTCTGCGAGCGGTGTCGAGTCGCCTTGTTCCCTGGTGAGCCTCAGCCTGTTACTGTTGGGCTGTTGGGGTTGGCGGGTTAGGGTTTAGGGTTTAGGG
>CAJNDV010005213.1:11623-22544 GCA_905221635.1 Symbiodinium sp. CCMP2456 | reverse complement strand
GGCCGGCAAGGCTCCGCATAGTTCTGTCTCCACTGCACTACATTACAATCAGGATGCTTGACCACTGCTGCAACAACAGAACTAACAAGGACGACAGTAACTCAGTTAGTAAGTGGTTCGTCAAGCTTTCCCGATTAGTTCGAGCTGGTGCCCGCTGTTTCAAAAGAACTGACTGGTCGCTTAGTGTCCAGGCGGTTGCCCAGGAATCATGCACAAGAATACTCATGCAATGGCATTATAGTCAGGCATTCAATCATTCAATTCATGCTCTCTCACCGAGTTGGTCTCATGATACAATGGCGGTGCAGATGCACTTACTGCAAGCCCCGCGTTGCCAGCTCCTCCAGTTCTAGGGGTGCCTCCGTTCTCCCACGGGCTCAAAGGTCGTCTCTGCAGTCCGCCGCGGCAGTAAATTCACAAACATCATGCAAAGTATTCATGCAGCGGTGTCACCATGTCAAATTCGCAAATTCAAGAATTCCATGAATTCCAAATTCAATGAATTCTTGAATTCGCCTGCAGTCTGCTTCCATCCTTGCAGCGGCACGGCAGCAACTTCTTCCATGAGCGCTGTCATACCCACAGCCACTGGGTTCGCGATGGCAAAATCTGTTCTGCCAGCACTCAACCTGCACTTGTACAGAGCACCTCAGAATCAACCGACAGAGAGGTTTACAGGGGTCCCATGTCGTGCAGATCCAGGCGTGAACCACGGAGATAGTCGTCGCCACTACGTAGTCTTGCATCCGCTAGAAGAAACCATGTGCGTAGCCGGAGTCTCCACGAAAGTCCACACACAATCTCTTGCAGCGTCCTCTCGTCTTCTGCTACTTCACTCAGCCGGATTGGTCTGTACTTGGCTTCACAAACTCGCTCCAAGTGGCCCCAATACTCCCGGACCAACGGTTCAGCATCTACCTCTTCCAGCTGCCTCAGTGCTTCAATAAGGGCCAAGAGGTGTACTGCCACATAAGCTGCACTGTTTGCGTCCAGCTCAATCAGAACATGCCTGAGCCCGTAGACATCAAGTCCTGTGTACAAAGTCACCGGGGGCAGCAATTGGCCAAAAGTCATGGCTGCCACTGTCGCGGGTTAGTGGTTTATTAGCCAGGGGGCAGGGGGAGCAGTGGGTTTTCTCAAGGGTTTAGGGTTTAGGGTTTGGGGTTTAGGGTTTAGGGTTCTGTAGGGCTTACCTTGCTTTGGGCAGGAGAGAGTTGGTTGGAAAGAGCTTGCACTTTAACTAGAATGAGTTCCACAACTGCAAGATACGGTAAGTGCGCCTGTCCAGGCTGTGTGTTTGGGTGGCTAGTTGACTAAAAAGGACCTTATCTGGGATGCTGGCCTCTTTCCATTCCACTACTTGGACTCCCACCTGCCGCCTTGCGGTCAGGTTCTCGCCTGTGTAGAAAATGGGGGTTTCCGAAAATTGGGGACCCTAATTTTGTACCCTCAATCGTAGGATCCTTATTCTCAGGACCCCCAAAAAAGGTACCCCGTATTTTCGGAAACTCCCAAATCCTGGCCTTCGGAAGGAGCTTCACCGTCAGGTCCGTCAGCCCCTGATCGAGGCTCTTCAGGTCCGCCCCTAGCAACGAGACCTGGCACAAGGCCGCAAAAGTGATCACAAACCCTGCCGAAGCCTCCCACATGGGCGTGCGGCTTGCGGTTTACTAATTTAGGGACGCTTAGGGAAAGCTTTTATGCACATACGCCCGCCCATAGAAGAGCCCCTCACGGAAACAGCACGCTACCTGTCTCGATGATTCTGGTGTCGACCCCCGGCCACAGTAGAAGACATCTGAGTGCTTGGGACCACGATGGCCGCCTGTCGACCTCTTTGTCTCTTCTGCCCTTCGGGTCCTCCATCCTCTCTCCGTCCACTGTCCCCATGAAATGAAAGTCAAAAGCCCCAGCCATCCCCGGGGAAGACCTCGGTGCCATGAAAGAAGTCGGTTTCCGCCACCTGCGAAAGATTCTCGGCAATCAGAGAAAGCCGGTGCAGCCAACGTCCTCGAACACCGCAGCCCTGCACGTCAAGCTTCAAAGCCTCAAGCCTTGCACTGCAAACCCTGACACCTAAGGGCCTTTTTGCAGCAGGACTTGCGACACGTGCAATCGCAAGAGTGTCTGAGCAAGAGGCTCAGCGCTCATGGCTGCACTTCCATGCCTTGATGGACCATAAGGGTCCGAAACCCTGAACCCTGAACCCTCACCGCGAGAACCGCAAGTAGCCAATCGCCGCAAAACCGAAACTCCCAAGCCAGTAACGACTTAACTTCAGGAGCAGATGTTTTGACGAGTCGCAATATGGTGGAACACACTACCAGATCACGCGACGTAGCCAAAGAAGCCCCACTCTGCCTGAACTTTGTTCAACGCTGCCGGCAGGAAGCAAATTTTCGCCTGCCCTGCGGCATCCGTGATGGCCTGCTCTGTCGGCAGCGAATGATGCCCAAGGGGCAAAGAGACAAAGAATCAATGTCAAGCTAGTCCTGCTGTGTGTCCGTGCCCCGATATCCCTCAGGCACTTTTCCTCCCTTCTTCCACACCGAGCCTGAAAAGGAAGCGGTTGGCATTGACCTTGGTTGCAGCGCTCTCAACTGGGTCGAAAGGAGCTGCGTCTGGAACTTTGAGCCGTGTTCAACCGCCATCTCAACTTGCTACCGGCAATTTCGGCTTATCCAGGAGCTGTCTGATGTGGGGATCGATCTTACAAGAAGAGACGCGCAGAAATGTGTTCTTGCAAACTGCCCATCTGAAAGAGTTTCCCCGAAAGGAATGACAGGAATGCAGCCTACAAATCACACTCTGACGAGTGCAGCACAAAGCAGCAGCAACACATCATCAACCTCATCGCCTTGCCTCCGTTCCTGGTGGCTTTTGTGGCCCCAAACCAGCTTTCCGCCTTTGGGGACCCTTGGCCTAGCCAAGCAGCTCACGTGGACCACTCCATCGGTGGAAGCCTCCCATGAAACTGTGCTGACTGCCACCCACTATACAGATACAAGAGCCCCAGATGGGACCGGGGACCCTATGGCCCCATGGGGCAAATCGGTGTCCCAAGAGCCTCGGGGCCCTTTAACCTTGGAGCCTTGGGTCCGGGATTTCGGTCTGGCCCATGTATTTCCGAAAATCTGGAGACAGCCTCGGTAGCGAAGCCGCGAGGATGGCAAGCGAGGACGCACACGACGTGGCCTGCATGCAGTGGCCCAGCGAGTCCCATGTGATGGTGATACACTTGGCAATGATACCACAACCAAGGAACGACTGTCAAGAGTAAGAAGAACAACGGTAGCAGCAGCACCAGCAGCAACTAGGACAACCGCCGCCGCCCCCGCCACCGCCCCCCCCACCACCAACGACGACAGCACCGGCACCGTCATGACTATCACCAGTCTCGATGCCCACGATCTGATGCAGTTGAACCATTCAATCACAATCGTAAAGTAAAAAATAATGAAAAATGCTGGATCTTTCATAAAGGCTTTTGGCCTTGGTTTCAGCAAGGGAGGGTTTGCTAGCAGATCCTGCGCCGTAGCCACAAGACATGACCGCATCAATCAACAACCCTCATAGCAGGAACAGCTCATCATGGCGACAATGCAAGACTCAGAAAAGACGAAGGCGACAACAACGATGAAAGGAGCCATCATTGCCAGTATGCTCGTCACTGCCATCATCAATTTCGACAAAATCTACTCTTTCGTCCTCTCCATCGTTGTTACCACCCCTGCCGTGCTCAGCTGCAACACCAGCACCACCACCATGACGATTTAAAAAATCATGTGGTGCAGTTGGGACTGGTGCCGCAGCTTCGCTTTGGGCATTCCTGGTCTGGCGCCACGTTCCAACATGCAGCAGGCCACCCACATCTCTAGTCACTAGTCACTAGCCCCGAAGACCAGAGGCCAGGGTGTCACACATGACGTGAAGCTGGAATTGCCTGCGCCCACGTAGGCATCCTCGCCAGGGCTTGTGAGCACCAAACAGAACTCCTGTATCCAACAGCCCCAGGCCCTACTGTAGTCGCGGAAGCCTGGGTTGCCCGGAACAGCCTGTAGGGTGTAGGGTATAGGGTATAGGGTTTCGACTCACACACTCGCACAATGCTGGCAGGTATAGGGTTTAGGGTTTAGGGTATAGGGTGTAGGATCGAGCGGAACTTGAAATTACCCTCTCAGCCCCATCACATCGTTGCCGAGCTGACGCCTCCGAGTTTAGGTCGCTCCTTGCACCCTTCACAACGCCAAGGCATCTAAGAATCGAACTGCGAGGCTTTAGAGACTAGGTAAGCTTACGGAAAAAGAGATGCCTTTTGTTCGGGAGTTCATAGCTGCCATAGCGAAACTACATGTGGGTGGTTGTCAAAATTAGGGTCCCTTTTTGGGTCCTTATTATAATACGGCACCTACTATTTAGGGGTACCCCCAAAAGGGACCCTAATTTTGACAACCACCCAGATGGTGTTTTCGGGGGACTTTCGCAGCGGACCGCCCCGGCCCTCCTCGATCCGTTGCTCGACGTCCTCGAACTCGCCTTTGAGACTGCTGCATCGCTCCCTACCCTACCGTGTCTGTATGTACCTGTGTACGTGTGTACGAAATATATGTGTATGTATGTATGTATGTATGTATGTATGGATGTATGTATGGATGTATGTATGGATGCATGTGTGAACATATGTACATATGTATGTGCGGCATATGTACATGTCTCTGGGGTGGTTGCCAGGATCCCACTACGTAGGGTCGAGATTAGGGGTCCCTGGTCGCGCTGTGCATGGCAACTTTTGCCAAAGTGTGGCCCATGGCAAGGTAGCTCTGGACAGTGAAATCTTCGTCTCTATGTAGTTTACAGTCTGCGGGAAATCTTAACCTAACCCTAGACACCTCAAAACTACCCCACATTGCCATCTACAGCACCCAGATATACCCAAACAGAACCAAATTATGCCCAACCAGACTCACAGGGCCTCTTGCAGGCGCCTCCAGCGCAAGCTGCACCCGCAGCCAGCGCTTCGCAAAGAAGGGCTCGATCTTCTCAAAGATGCCATCCACCTGAAGCTTGAAACAGTATTTCTGCAGGTACCTGCTGGGTAGTTGTCAAAATTATGGTCCGTTTTGGGGTACCCTAAATAATAGGTGCCGTATTATAATAAGGACCCCAAAAAGGACCATAATTTTGACAACCACCCTGCTATGCTTCAGATCCTCCTGCAAGTTGGTCCTGCAGTGAGCACGGAGCTCTTCGGAGCATCTGCAGTATGGCTGCACTGATCTACGGTCCATGCTCCGGATCCTTCGGGGGGCTATAAAGTATATAGGCCCTCTGCCTCATCCAGGCTTGGGATCTCCGGGTGAGGCATCGTGAAGAGGCATCGGCCCCTTGTTGCGCGGGTGTCCGGGTCGCTCCAAAGCAAGAGCACCTGAGATCCGGGTTGAGCAGGGTTCCAGCACTCACTCTCGGACTTGCCTAGCAGGGTTTCGGGAAGTTAATCTTTCGGGGTCTGAGAAACGTGTGATGAAGTTCGAGGGACTGAAGCTTATGATATCTGGGCCTCGAGACCCTCCATGCCTCCATGAAAGTCACAACGCCTGGAATTTCCGTGACCTCATGACGTAAACCCACGCAGATATACATCCTGAAGCATCCGGGCCTCGAACTTCAGCTTTTAGCTTTCGGTAACTTTCAGAGCATGTCACCTCTAGCGTGGGGAGCCGATCTCGCCGATAGGGATGCTGGCGTATCCCCTCCGGAATGTCGGTGACCTGGTACTCCGGCACCTGTCACAGAAGCAAGTTTGGCCGCTAACTTCTGCGGCCCGTACCTAGAGAGAGAGAGAGAGAGAGAGAGAGACAAGCAAACAGAGAGAAGCTCCCTTGTCTCATAATAGACGCAAACATGTCGTGTCGCTCCGCAGCGAGGTTTCGCACTCTCGAGATTCGGACAGACCATTGATGCCATGCAGAGGTCAACATCAGCAGCGCCATCTCCGCTTTTTGTACATTCATCTGTGGATTTGCTTGCAGATGCCAACTTTGCATGCCAAAAATTGCATATGATTTCTTTCAAGGCAATTGCATTGCATGCTTGTTGCTCGGCAGCACCCATCACTTCGCCAATCTGTACACGGATCGATGACATTGATGACTGTGCCGCATTGCTAGCTCAGTTCCTCGAGTGGACGCGGTTGAAAATGTAGTTAAGGTGCGTTTTGATGACGTGGTTCATCGTCTAACTTCCGGGCTACATTAGCTTTGACACACAATGGATGCAGGAGAAAGAACCCTTCGGTTTCTCCCGAACATAAGGAGCCCTATTTACAGTCACAGTCACGAGAACCCTAACATAAACCCTACTGTCCTACTTCACATGTTTCCAAGGGACTTGCCGACTGCTACTGGTCAGATAAATTCTAGGATGCTTGTTGTCGATTCGCTCCACATGGGAATTTCCAGAAACTACGGGGGTCCAATGTAGAAGAGTCCTAACTATGTGTACGAACCACACCCTTAAATTAACCCAATTTCGAAAAAAACTGTGGGTGAAAGTAACGTTCAGAGAGAACCCTTTCTTGTTGGGACAGTGCCATCGTTGCTGGATGTGGCACTGCTGCTAACGCAACTTGGAAATTCAGCTCATCAGCAAACATCCGGAATTCCCGACTTACAGCCCTAACAGCGCAAGTCCGGATGCGCCACGACCCCTCGCCGTCGGATCCCTACAACTTAAGCAAATTCCCGTGGTAGCGATCTCCCTGCACGATCAATTCTGTCTCCCACAACTCTGCTTGGCCTCGTGGCCTTTCTGCAGTTGGCAACTGGCGCTGGTCTCGTGAAGCTTCAACCACAGCTCGTGTTTGACCTCGAAGGAACAGGCTGCAGTTGGCATTTTTTGGCCCCCCAATTCAAGCAGGCCTGGCAGCCGATTGTATCTTCAATCGCAAAATCCGGTGAAACCACGGTTCCGACATGAATAGGCAGGCGAGCAGCATGTTCCATGATGATCTCCACCATCGAGCCTGCTGAGTTCCCACCACCATGTATACCGTCACAGCCATCACGCCATTCTCAACTAAAGCAGAACAAGACGGCTATGCGCTAGAGAGACCAACATAAGCATGTGGATCTTAAGGGTCCCTGAAAAACCTACCAAAACCCTAAACCCTAAACCCTAAACCCTTTTGCAACAGGCTTTCCACTAAACCCTAAACCCTAAACCTTTTTGGACCAGGCCTAGCTTCTCGTGCGTCTTCTGCCTCAGAACGACGCGGCTCTGGCTGAAAAACTTCGGACGAGAATCAGGGAGGCTGCCAAAGCTGGCATCACTGTTGACGTCGCTTTTCAGCGTAAGGAGTCAAGGAGATAGAGCAAAAAGGATTCGGACAAAGCACAACCTCCAGATGAGATTCACTGCCAAAGCCAAGCTTCTGGAGCTTGTGCGCCACTTTCATCATGCCAGGTACATCGCGTGCCTTAGTAATTTCCCAGATGGCTTTCAAAGCGACCCCTGTTATACTCACGGCTTGACCCCTGCAGCCCCCGAGAACCCGAAGCCATCGAAGCGCCGGATATACCTCCTACTCTCCAAGGGCCACACGGTCTGGAGACTTCTGCAGTGCTGCCGAGGGTCGACTGTAAAAATCAGCCGGCCATGCTCGAAATAGCCCGGCCCGAAGACCTCCGAGGATGATTTTGAGGTGGCGATCATACATATGATGATAAGGCTTCTCATCTTGGCTACATGTCAAGATCAACGTTTCGGATATCTGTCATGTTGCTTGGCAGGCTTCTCGATTTCGGGGGAGTCGGCGCTCACATCGACTCTCACTCCGGGCCCGGGACTCTCCAGCAGGCTAGGCCGTTCAGGGATCCAACATCAGGGGCTTCACGTTTAGAATCGGACACTGGGGCGTACAGTAGAATTTGCACAAGCATCCTCAGGAACCCCAAGGACGACTGCTGGTGACATTTGGTATTTATGATCAGGGCCCCTTTTTGAACAGAGGCGGCTCAGGGTCCCAGGTCTGCCTCGTCGAGCTCTTCGAGCTGTATCTGCGCAGGGGCCCTCTTCTCCGAAGAGGGCGCCATGGCAAGAACTGGAACGCTAAACTCCGTGGCTCGCAAGTTTGGGTGGGTGGGGCCCTTCGTAGCCTTCTGAGATCTAATCTGCCACAAGAAATGTCCCGGGCCCTTGGAGAGAGAAGGTATAGCAGTCTCCATTGAAGCGGGGACCTGCCATCATTATCCTGCCCGCCCAGAGATGGATCTGGAGCAGAAACTATTCTTACAGGGACAACGGCTGCGAAGATCTTTGTTGTTACTCGTGCTTTCTGAGCCATCCCCGACATGCTAACCTCTGTCGTAGGATTGGCTGGCTCGAGCCTTAAGGCGACACAAGTCCAAAGGCACGTGTTTTTTAGGGCTTGGAAGCTTTCATGTGCCTCCAGCAAAACCGTCGACGAGCGTCGCTCACAGCAATGCAACGCCAGCTTTGCATCGCTCCTCAACAGACTCTCAACTGGAAAAGCTCGTTCTGAACTTACGATGCACAAAGCGGCAACTTAACGTCAAAGCGTCAACCCGAGGAATGGAAAGCCGGATGTCAGACTATCATGTGTAAAGAGACACAGAGAGACACACACACACACACATGTTCATGCATCCCTTGGGGCACCCCCGGATCCCGTCAGAGTCTTCGATAGACTCAGGACCGAGCCATGCTCGGAAGAACGCCGTTCGTCATATCCTCGCTGGCGGCTTCCACAAAGTGCTTAACAGTCACTGGTGAGAGGCTTAGATCAGAAGTCTTATACCATCATGAAAGCTGACCTAGCATGACGACCGCAGCTGCAAGTTGGAGCACTGCGGCCCCTTCACCCTGAGGCCACAACCATGACGGCTTTGCCGGCGACCTGCCACTTGGGCCACGGCTACTTGTGTGTATGTCTGCATGGATGGGTGTAGATATAGATACGTAAGCAGGCAAGCAGACACCAGGTAGGTAGCCTAGGCCAGTGTGTCTAGATGCATGCGAATGCATGCATGCATGTATGTGTGCATGTCACAGCTACAACACTCGCGTTCCCTGTCTGGCACCTGCGCAAGCCAATTTGCGAGAGTAGCAATGCGGTACCTCTCCGAAAAGCAGTTCCTGCGACGCACCTCAACAGTAATGTTCCCTCCCGAGGCCAGCATGGCTTGTGCAACCTTGATTCACACACACATGGCCAGTGCAGTTCCACTACCGTGCCGGTCAGATCCTGTGCCACAGGCATGATGATCGGCATGTTGACAAGGGCTCCATGCCCTCACTATGGATACTCTCCCGAAACGATTTGTCCACAAGTACCGCAAGACTACCAAGCACGATTGAGCAACCAAAACCACATTCAAACGTAAATTCCACGCATCCAACACCCAAGCCCCAACCACCCCCTACAACACCAAACTCTAAACATCGCTTGAACCGTAAACTCCAACGCCCCGAACCGAAGCTTCCACCGTCCCTGGTGGTGTGCTCCTGGGACTGCGACGGCCGACCGATTCTGGAGAAGCGACTGGCAACATTGGGTGATGCACCAGACTCAGCAAAGACAGGATTGTTCACATATACTCAATAAGAGTCTAGGAGGTACATTGCTCAGCTCGCCAGAGACGCACGACAGATCTGAGACATTGTTCAACTATTTCAACATGACAGTGAGCCTAGCCCCACGAGGCATACCAGCTACCTGCAAAGCAATCAGGAACAAACAACCCAGACTGGATAATTTCGACTCTCACACTGGATAATTTAGGGTATTTGATTTTTAGTCGAGTTATCTCGGGGCTAGAAGGGGTACTGTTTGCAATAGTGTTTCAATTCTGACCCCTGTGTTGCATCAACCTAATATGAGTGCTCCGGAGATCTCAGGAAGCATATGAAAGTGACGTTGGGGACTAGTTTCAGCATTCACACGAAATGTGATCTTCAAGCCCTAAAAACCTGCGGCCGTGATGGCCAAGTGTAGATGACACCTGATGACCCCAAGAGCCCAGCAGCCGTCGCCTTCTCAAACTTCTTGCCCTCCTTGATCATCTGCCTCTGATTTATTGCATAAGCCAGGAGCAGGAAAGAGCAACATATCCTTCTTGTCTGTACTTTGGGGTCTTAGTCAAGTGAACAGGCACACGCTGCCCCAAGCTCCGGCACGGGAGAGCCATATGCATATGCATCAGCAATCTCACGCCGTCTCCGGCATCCCGGGCGGGCAGCACCATAACAAATCGTTCGCTGCTCGGACTGTTGATTCCGACGGAAACGAGATTATCATCCGAACAAAACCGTTCCTGTGCCAGCTCTCTAATCTACAGAAATCTTTGCTGCAAATTCAGTGGACGCCATGCGCAGGTAGATTTCGGAAAGCGACCCTCAGAACTCGAAATCCGAGATCCTACGGCAACAACCTCTCTCAGACATGCGGCACTGGCTGGAACTCCCGATAATCCAAACCGCAAGCGGGAGTTTCAAAAACAGACAGGCTGAAATAAGGCACCCCTCAAGCCAGAGGGACTCCTAAGCGAAACCCTAAATCCTAAACCTGCAAGCAGTCTGGGCTTCGATGCATCTTTGCCCGGTGGTCGCGGTCTGCCTGCGAGTCGGGCTCAAACCTCGAGAAAACAGATGCAAAACACGTACAAGGGTCGGGTTTCGGCACTCAGACTCGGACAGGTGAGGCGTGTGAACTTAATCCAGGCGACTGGAAATCGGCCACTAACTGGCCCTGTGCCCGTCGCATGCATTCCTGCTTAACCTGAACACCGTCGCTTGGAGGATGGTTCTGTTCCGAAAGCCTGCACATCAGCAACACTGCAACGAAACGACAGCGCCCGCGCTGCGGTATGAGGTGAAACGAGGGAGGGAAGGAGGGAGGGAGGGA
>CAJNDV010005213.1:0-11523 GCA_905221635.1 Symbiodinium sp. CCMP2456 | reverse complement strand
GGGAGGGGAGGGGAGGGAGGGAGGGAGGGAGGGAGGGAGGGGGGACAAGCCATCCAGCACCGCTTTAAACACCAGTCTGGTTCGTGGGTCCTTGGCCCTTTCGGCACGAACCACTTGCCTTGTAGATAGCTTCTATTTCCGCACAGCCTCCTTAAGGATGCACGAGCCCTGCTCTGATGGCAAACGAAAGGCCTCTGCAGGACGCGAAGATGATCGTGTTTCCTCCACTCCCGAACCGAGCCCCCGATGTCGTGAGCAATTCCGGAAAGTTTCCAGCTGACGGCACTGAGACTCTCTGCACGCAGATCGAAACACGGGCAGCTGCAACAATGGCAGGTAGAGCGTTCCAAATATGGGGGTTTCCGAAAATAAGGGACCCTAATATAGTGCCCTAAATAGTAGGATCCTTATTATAAAGACCCCAAAATAAGGTACCCCTTCTTTTCGGAAACTCCCATATCGGTCCAAGGACAATACGGATCAAGTCCGTAAAGGTTTTCTACTGCACGGGGACTGTTCAGAACAAACACTCGCGAGCCGATACAGCTGGAGCCAAAAGGGTTTCACCCTTCTGAAGACTAAAACCCCTGAACCTCTTCTAGCACCCTTAAACTTCCAAAAAAGTCTTGTAGCCGTTTGGGGAGGGAGTGTCCGGGTGTGCTTCTGCAGGATTTGGGGTCTGGGACCTTGACGAGAAGTTGGTACAGCAGGGAAAAAACCTAAACCGCCGAAGTCGCCCAGCACACAGAGACCCCTCTGAAACCTCATTGCTGCATTGGTTGACACGTGGAAGCCGTGGAAGCCGTGGAGACCTATGTCTCCCGCATCCGCTGAGACGCATACACTTCGTCCTCGCAACCCGGCCGCACATCGGTCGAAGGACCCTGGGCCATGGCAAAGGGAAACTCGAGACAGGGCCTCTGTGGCGCCCAGGTAAGTGCAGGATGAGGTAAGTGATCTGTAAATGCATTGGTAGAGTTCCGGAGCCAGTTGAGTCCTGGGATGTCAGTGCCTTGCCTGGTTTAGATGCTGTTCGGGCTTTCGTCGTTAAAGCTGTTCTGCCACTATTGTGGGGTAAAGGATTTTTTTTGCAGTGGCCGCGCGGGCCGCCGGCCGCGGGCCGCGGGCCGCGCGTAAATAATACTATTGTGGCGCCGCGGGCCGCGGGCCGCGGGCCGCCGGCCGCAGGCCGCGGGCCGCGCATAAACAATACTATTGTGACTCGTAGGGCTTCTTGGCCTGTCTCGTCTGGTGGCAACACCCTGGGTCATGCTCGGGCCATGCGCAATAGCATGGGTTGCGTCGAGCACGAGTTGCTACAGCAGCCCTCGGCGGCTCCGAACTTTTGCAGGTCCGATCTGCAACTTCCGAAACAGGAAACAGGAAGCTCGAACTCACAATCCCTGGAGCTGGACCTGTTCGATGCCGGGAAGCCGGCGCATGCATCGTCGAAAAGAGATCGCGGGTGTAATCGGTGCACGACTAGACTATAGAGAACGCACGCCATGGGCAACTAAACCCCAAAAATGCATGCGGTTGTTGTTAAAAGGTTCAATGCTTGGAAATTTTGCATATTCTCCGGTCACGCTAAACCGTCTGTGCAATTTATATAAACAGTGAAACCAACATCACTCCGGCAGAAAACTATGTTGCACAGAAAAGCCATGTAGAAACCCGAACCTAAAACTTGCCCTATGCTCCAAACACAACTCAACTGATCTGAACAGAAACGCAAGCAGGAGTCCATACCAGGGCCCACGCGAGGGCCCCTCTCTTGTGCGGGGTGTTCACACCAAACCTCTGCTCTCAAGCCGAGACGAGGCTGGGTTCTACAAGGGCTCCATCGCTGAGCTACCATTGCAAGGTCAGACAGAAGAGACAGTAGAAAGACTCGAAGACATCTGCCTTTGAGGCATCGTACTGGAACACTTGACGCCCTCGACTGTGAAGAAACAGTCCTTACTTCTGCCAACGTCAACGTAGGAGTCAGGGTGTAGTTGTTTATTGGACTTCGAATGGCGCGAAAAGGGTATTACAGAGTTTGCAGGGCTCTGGGGTTCATTCAAACGGCCAACACAGGGTTTCCTCACAACAGGCTGCCCGGGTTCGGTAATGTCTTCCATGGCAGGGGCTCGAATCAACTAGGCGTACATGATAGTGACACGCAGTAACCGTACACTTCTACAGCGACTATATGGGATCAGGACTGAGTACTAATGATTCAGACTCTTCGAAGCTCGATGTGCCGTCGTAGGCTGAGCTCGCCGCATGTCGGCCTGGACACAAGGCGTTGCTAAAAGGATGCTGGTTTCCGGCCGAGGGAGTCGGGTCTCGGCGTTCTGATGCTGCTTTGGGTACTGTTTGGTTGCATCTTAGAAGATTGCAAGTACATTACTCCGCTACATGCAGCATCAGCTGAGCACGTCCAGAAGGAGACTGCCTGCACGCTCACAGTCATGCCGGCCCAAACTGTGAAAGGGCCGGAGTGAAGTACGCCCCTGTAGACAGTTCGCAGCGACGAGCCCTTCCAGTCCGTCATCATGATCGCAGTGGCCTGCCTTCGCCGGATGAGCAGCAGCTGCAATCCAGAAGGCCAAGCATCTACACGGCAAGTGGCAAACCGAGCTGAACCCACCTACAGCCACAATGGGGGCACAAACTGTCTGCTGTAAGGTTGGGCTTCGAAGCATGGCGAAAGGGACGCCCCTGCGGTTAATAAATGTGATGCAGGGAGTGGCTCGGCGCTTAAACTAAAACTTGCTTTGGCACGTGTTGCCCGAAAGCATCTACGGATAAACGCCGGCATTTAAGCTGGCGCTGTGTATTGCAAGGCTCGTAGATGCATTCAAGTCTTGAAGACAGCTGCAGGCAAGGCATGCGATGTTGGTGACCGACGGGACACGTCCTATACCTCTTCAAGAATGCCGACGGCGAAGTACCCCTGCTGGTAGTCAAGAAGTAGCAACAGGAGGGCAGAGTACTCTTCGTAAGAAGAACACCAGTTGCAGTAGTAGTTTTACAATCGGTCATGATTCGTTCTCGCAGGTTCAAGCTGGAGTGTTGGATGCCTTGGGATGCGACACTTTGGGGTAAATATTGAAGCTACTCTTCCTGGCGTCCACGGGATATCTTGGAATATTGCAGTCGTTTTTGCATCCCGGCAATCTACGGACCCAAACTGACTTCCTTCCCGAGCACGCTGACTACTCCGTACACTGCGTCAGCGCGCGCAATCTCTGTGCCAAAGCCTGAAGGTGACTCTTAGCATATCTTAGCCACTGAGTGCCGGATTCAGGGGTTTAAGGAAGGCGTGTTTTGGCTCCCCCGGCTCTTTGCCGTCTTGGCCCCGCTGCCGCTGCTGCTTTTGAGCGCGAGCGAAGTGAGACGGACCCTCTGCAAGCGCGAGGGTCTGGGCAGGGTCGCTCGAAATTCGGTCCGAAGACCCAAAACCCGAAAGTCCTGTTCTTCTGGGTGCCCTGAGCTAGAACAACCCTCAACTGGTCGGAGAGACGCAAACACTTTTCGGAAGTCTGAAGCTTAAGGGCTCGCAAACTCTCGAGCTGCAGGAACTATAGGTGTTTGGGTCGTTTCAGGAAGTCAGTCTTTTGCATCTCTCCGCTGAGTTCACATTCATGGAATCCAAGATTTTTCGGAAGCTGTTCTCTTTACACCAGATAGCCGCTGGGTCCAGTGGCAAGATCATCCTGCTCCGCATGTCGCTCGTGAACCTGGGTCTGCTAGGAAGCGCGTAGGGCTCTTGGGTTTGGGCGCAGTCCAGGCGAGGTGTCGCAGGTCGGATGAGGTGAAAGCTGATACCATGTACGAAGATCGCCTGTAGGCTCTAGCTTACAAATTCAGTGCTTTTCCTCTCCTAGATTCCAAGAGCTGCATGGTTCGCCTTTGGGCTGTTTGTCCTATAGAGCCGAGGATATCGTGCAGCACACTGATGAACTGACACCAAGCTCTCCTGGGCGCTGAGAGACATTCTGGTCCGTCAAGTCCAAGTGGCTTCATGAAGAGGCCAGGGTCATCGCGCAGTTGAACCATGAAAGCGGGATCCACGCTTTCGAACAGCTTCACGCGCGTGTCGGTCATATTCGCCTAACGGTCACGGACACAACTCTTGAACTTGTGACTTGCTCCAGAGTCGCAGTTTACTTTCTAGTACTCTTTCTGGCTTGCTGATTTGCTCCTGCTGCAGCTACGTGCCAGCGGCCCCTCGGCCGCGACCAGCTCAATTACGAGTATGCTTTGTGTCATCGGTCTAGATTCTAGATCATCTGGGAAACAGCAACACCAACCAGGTCGACGTTTTCAGGGGCAGCGTGTGATCGGAAATACGCAAGTCACCATCCAGGTGAAGCCAAGGTGTCCACAGGGATTTCGGATCTGCACACGTGGGCCTCGGCTCAGAAGGCAGTCAGCCAAGCGAAACACGCTAGCAAGCCTTGCCAAGGAGTCCCTGACAGCAAGGCTGCCGGCTGGCTCCAATTAACCTAGAAATGCTATAAGCCCTCAGGTTCAGAGTTTGCTCCGTCCTTCCACTTTCAAAAGCCTCCTTAGAGCGAGCCTCTTCACCCTCTGAAGCAACCTGCACACACCACACCCAGGCCAACATCCTCGCTTCGGGTCTCAGAGGCTGTGCCACCAAGTCCACAGGGTCAAGTCCTCGAAGATGGTCCTGAAGCAAGCGCTTCTTCGGGAATATGAAACCGAAACCCTCAGGAAGAGCATGGGTAACTATTACCATACAGTACTGAGGTTTGCGTGGGGATGGGAAAGCTCACAAGCCTGTGGCGGCGGAAGCCTTTTGGGAACTGGAATAAAGAACAGCTGGTGATTTCGAACAGCGACCGACCGAAGATCCAGCGCTTCGGCTTCCACCCTTTCTTCGGGCTTGGCCGAATGGGCTCAGGGTTGCAGATTTTTGCAGGAAAATGTTGGTATGCCGGTATGCCTCAAGGTCAAGTTGCAACAAACAATCGAGGTCAAGTTGCAGTCGCAGGTCCATTTCTTTGCTTGCTTCCCACAGGCATAAGTCACCCCCTGGTCGAGCGTTGAAGGGGCACCTCCATATGAGGCTCCTCCTTCAAGGAACCCCTAGCAAAGAAGCTACGAAAGTCTGGTGATATGCAGCAGCAAATGCCCAGAATCGGAAAAGCCGAAGTTAGAGCAGCACTGACGGGTCACGAGCCTGAACATGCAGGCATCTGTAGACAGGTACGCCCGGATCCCCAGTCTTGGCATGATCTCCAGCTGCTGTGGGCTGAACAACCTTTGCTCCACAGCACAACATCTCCGAGGATTCGGCTTCTGGATTAAAGGCTCACGCAGTCCTGTGGTTGGTCTGTGTCCAAACTTGCTTCATGCCTTTCGAAACTCGTCAGCTCTACGCACTTGCTGATTCTTCAGCCGCAGAATCCGGACTCACATGACCTTTGGCGCCAGAGGCCCTTCGACTACGACGTTCACCCACCCTCATCGCAAAAGCTGGGACTCATCTGGCCAGGGAAGACTGCCTAGTCACTAGTCGCTTTTCAAGAACCCCCCGAACACCCAGGACCTGTTCACTTAAGACTTAAGGACCCCTTCTCTGTCGATGCCAAAAAGGCCCGGAGAGGCTGAAATCCTTGCGATTCACCTCAGGATTGGGGCCAGACTTGGCTGGCTGAAGGCCAAAGGGGGGGGAGGGGTCGTTAGGCTTCAGGGCTCAACGCGACGGGGTGGTGAAGGCTTTGTTATGTGAGTGTTGGGCAGAGAGAGGCCCCAGGCTAGAATCCTAATATATTGGGGTTATAGGGCCAATCTTGGGTTTAGGGTTCCTTATGTGAATCCTAACCTATTGGGGTTATAGGGCCAGGCTTTCTTAGCCAGGTTCCTACATTAGGTTTCGGATTTTCAGTGTTCTTTTGGCTACCGTCGGAATCCTCAGGGCTGGGCTCAAAAGAGAGTCTTCATAAAACGTGCGATGTCGCAGTGTTCCTGGGCCAAACTGCACCACAGAAGGGCGGTCAAACTTTTCAGCATCACAAAACACAAACAAACTCCCACCGAGATTCACATCAGCGCTGTCACAAGAAACTCCAACACGATTCATTCAACGTCGCAGCGTCCCGAACCACAAACAAACTCCCATTGAACACACCGCAACACGAAAGGGGTCAAACCCCCCAACGTGCCATAAACAAACTTCCACCGAGAGTCCAAAAACAGATGGGCCCGGCGCAACTGCGACACCAAAACAGTGAAATTTTAAGAGATTCAACACACATGGGCGCTGTCGCGGTGTTCCGCGATAGCAAACAGGATGAAACACTGCAGCGTCCAGCAGCACTGTCGCGGTGGTCGCGGCCCAAATGGTGTTCGTTCATCGTCCCAAAATGGCCCAAACCACAAAAATGCTCCCGGAGAGATCCAAAACACGTTGGCGCTGTCGTGTGTAACATCGTGCTGTCCCCCGCCCAAGCTGCAACGCGAATGGTGTCAAACCTGCCAGCGTCCCAAACCAAAACTCACTCCTGCCGAGATTCAAAGCACATGGGCGCTGTCGCGGTGTGCCCGGCGAAAGGGGTCGAACTTTTCAGCGTGCCAAACACAAAAAAACTCCCACCGATGTTCACAACACATAGGTTCCCAGCCCAAGCTGCAACGCGAACGAGTCAGCACTGATCCTGCTTGCAGCGTGTCGTTTCTTGGCGCTTTCTGCCGCTGTGCTATTTGCAGAGTATCTTCTGGTGTTCTCGGCCACTATCCTGGTTGCGGCATTTCCTTTCTTGGTGTTGTTTGCCCGTTTTGCCGCCAGTTATCACGTTTCTTAGTGTTGTATGCCCCTCTCCTATTTGCGTTTCATGGCGCTCTCTGCCCATTGTTTGCTCCGATCCTGTTTGCATGTCGTTTCTGGGTGCTCTCAGCTCCTATCCTGCTAGGAGCGTGTCGTTTCTTGTTGCTTTCTGCCCCCATCACGTGTGGAATGAGTCGTTTCCTGGTGCTCTCTGCGCGTATCCTGTTTGCAAGGGCCCAAGCTGCAACACGAAAGGGGTCAAAGATTTGTGTCCCACACCATACACCAGCTCCTATACAAGAGCAAACTTTTCAGCATCCCAAACCACCAACAAACTCCTCCCAGGTAGGGGCTGACGACGCTGTTCCCACTGCAACCCTACTTGGTCAAACCTTTAAGCGTCCCAAACCAGAAACGAACTCCCATGCGATACGAAAGGGGTCAGGCAGGTGAGCGTGCCAAACTACAACCGACTCCCGCCGAGATAAATGGGCGCGGTCCCTGTGTTCCCAGCCCAAGCTGCAACACTCAAGGGGTCAACGATTTCAGCGTCCTAACCACGAACAAATGCCCACCGAGATTCAAAACACACAGGCACTGTCGGGGTGTTGCCGCTGTCGGGATGTGGCCAGCCCAAGCGTCAAGCTTTGTTTGCGTCCCGAACCACAACATACCACAACTAAACTCCCACCGAGATCGAGAACTTACGAACGCTGTCGTGGTGCCCCTGGCCCATTTGCAACACGAAAGCAAGTTTTTTCAATGTCCAAACGACTAACTGACTACCACACTCCCAACGAGATCGAAAACAAGCGGGTGCTGTCGGGATTCTTTATCGGCCCACCCTGCAACACGAAAGGGGGCAGACTTCTCGCCCCAAACAGCTACTGGTAACAATAAACAACTCCCTCCGAGATCGAAAATTAACGGCCCCTGTTGCGATGTTCAGTATCCCCAACGTATGGAGGCCCCTGGCACAGGAACTGCAAATCTATACCTGCGCTCCATTGGAGCTGTTGGCAGATTACGCTTGTCTTTGAACCGACTTGGCCCTCACTGAGGCTACCGTAGCAGCATGTAGCAGGACTGAATGTGGCCGAGGACTCATGTGAGGATGTTACATATCACCAGTGCAAACTCCAAACCTTAACTACCGACGGCTCTACAGCCCAGGGCTCACAGATCCTGGAAGGCTTCAGCCCCATCAGGGCTGCTTTGCAGTCCGCGTCGCCCCGTCCATGAACTGCCACACACACTGCTGCAGCCGATGGATGAAAAGGTCTCCAGAAGGAGCTGCCAAGAACCAGTTCTGAGGATGATCGATCCAGCTCACACGAGTGTCCTTGGGCCGGGGACTCATCTCCCACCGCTTATCTACTCCATATCGAGAGGCTCGCAAGGCCGCAGCTGAATGCAAGGATACTGCTGGCCTAAAGTTGGAACTTTCATGTCCTTCGCCGGTTATGCGGCAGGAAATCTCAGGGACAGAACGAACACGCCCAAGATTACTGCTGGTGCGGCTTGGAGTCATTGTCCTTCAGCGACTGATCCGTCCAGGGATATGGCAGCGCGAAGAAGGTGCGCACGTTCGGGTTGTCGCCCAGCAGCTCTTGCAACGGATTCGTCATGAAGGTGGTCGCATCAACCCAAATGCCGCCATACTTCTTGAGAACCGCTAGACCTTATCAGCACGAAACAGATCTGCAGCTGAACACCCCAACTCCCAACAAGAAACCTCCTTTTTTTCTGACGTCCTTGACCACCCCGTCATGCTACCGAAGCACGAATTGCATCGGACCGGTGCTGGATGCTCAGAAATCGGAAGGTCCTCGGCAGCTCGTGCTCCGTGAGATACCTGAGCTGAGCGGGTGCTCCACTATGGAATCGGTCAATGCAGGCTTTGCAGAAATCCCAGTCAGGCATCAATATGAAGCGAGGTCCTACACAAGAAGGACACCCTCACGGCAAAACCTGATTTCTAGCCGCCTCCTATCGCCGCAAACCTCAAACTCTGAGGTCGCAAGCATTGCAAGCTCCAGTTGCTCGCTCACCGAGTCGCTGTTGAGGAGCCTGGGATTGGAAGGTTCAGGGTTCGGGTTTTTGGGGGGTTTCAGGTTGGGAGTTTCGGGAAACAAGGGGTACCTTATTTTGGGGGTCCTTATAATAAGGATCCTACTATTTAGGGTGCTATATTAGGGTCCCCTATTTTTGCAAATCCCCAGGTGGCTTCGGCTCTATGGAGTGGGGACTTGGTTGGGTCTCTTTGCGGCGTATCACTTCGGCTCTTGCACCTCGGTACCTGCGGCTTTCTACACGCTCATCTCTCCTGCGGCTGCTACAAGTACCCTCCAAGCTCCGATAAGCTGTACGGAGTATGGGGTTTAGGGGTTTAGGGTTTAGGGTTTCTTTGCCTCCTACTTAGCAAGGAAGAAGCCCGCATTGCAGGGTATGTTGACGTCTGAGAGAATGCACATCAAGCCTGTGTTTCAGCCTGATAGGGTTTAGGGTTTAGGGTTTAGGGTTATGGCACTTCGAAAAGCTCAGAACTCCGGGACCTGGCCCCTTCGTCATCATCCCGAAAGCGAAAGTCGTGAACAAAAAAGTCGTGAGCCTGCCATGCTGTGGCTGAGCTTCAAATTCCCGGGGCTCAAGAGGAATCCTTTGCAGGCCTTCCAATGTGGGGGTTTCCGAAAATAGGGGACCCTAATATAGTACCCTAAATAGTAGGATCCTTATTATAAGGACCCCCAAAATAAGGTACCCCTAATTTTCGGAAACTCCCATGTCCCTCTGGAGAGGTGCTCTTTGATTCTTCGGGGTCTCCTTCCAGTCAGGGAGCCGAATCTGGTGGTGGGGGTTCAGCGCCCGCCAGGATGCCAGGCAGGCCTTCGGATGGGACTTCTTTAAGCCCTCTTATGGGTAGTTCTCTAAATCAGGGTCCCCTTTTAGGTCCCCCCCAAAAAAAGTACGGCACCCTTATAAAGAGGACCCCAAAAGAGGACCCGAATTTAGAGAACTACCCTCTTGGGGCACTTGCTTCGGGCTTAGAGAGTCTTACAGCTCAAATCCTTCATGCCATCTGCCGATGTTTGCTATCCGCCCTGGCCTCCACGAACTCCGTGAGCGCTACGGGAGAATCGGGCAAAGCTTGCCAGAAGCTCCTCGCAGCCAGATTTCGTCACACCTCTTTTCCGGAGTGTCGCCTTCTGTTCCACGGCCCCTTTCTTTCCCATTTCGGGTGCTTTTTTTTTGCCTCCCGCCTAGCTAGGACGAAGCCCGCAATAAGGCGAAGGCTTGGGTTGGCTGGTTTAGGATTTAAGGGGGTTAGCGCTTGTGGCGCCAAAGGGATCTCCTGCGCAAGATCCTAGTGACTAGTGTTTCAAGGTTCACGACCCTTCAGTTCCCATGTTGCTGACGTCGCGATGCATCTCAGGACTGTCGGCCTGAAGAATTTGTAATAATGTCCCCTTTGGGTCCCTACATGCCTGTATTGTACGATGTGCAAAAGCCCCATTCCGATTGGTATTCAGGCCCCTCATGACGGCGAGGTCCAGATGATCTGCGGGATCGGCAGCTGCTGGCCAGTATAGGCACCCCTTAGCTCGACGAGCCATACTTCTGCTTGTGTAGTGGGCTTTCAGGAACACCCGCACGGGAGCCTGTTCCAGACAGCCTCTTCCTAAAGAATTCGGCGCCCTCTCTTTCAGCATCGCCTATGCAAACTGAGGCTCTTTCCTCGGATCAGCCATACATCCCGGCAGCTCCCTTTCAAAAAATACATCCTGCTGGCTCTGTCACTTCATGCCTTGAGAGGGTTTGGTGGGGCTGTGTCCTAGCAACAGCCGCTCCCAAGAAACGTCTGACAAGTGGCTGCGTTTGCCGGAGCACTGGATGACGCCAAAAACACCTGAGCATCACGCACTGACTCGCAAATGAGACGGACCGGACGGATCTACTGTTGGATCAGCCCGAAACCCTGGCTCTAACCCGAACTGTATGGGAGCGAAACTGCCGTCTTGATTTCCTGGGCGAAGGGTGTTGCTCTGGTCTGTGGTATTCCTAGGGACGTGCTGTTGTTCGGGTTCAACTGAAACCATGGCAGCCAGTGACAGCATCGGCGACAGCTGGTAGCTGTTACAGGTATGGTTGCACCCACCATGGCTGTAAGCCTGTTTGCGCTTCCAGCTGTCGCCGTACGAAGTTGGCAATAAGCTCGGGCTCACCACGTATGTACGGCATTTTGCCACCCACGCGCTGCATTGGAGGTGATTCCTCACCGCTACCGACATGGAAGGCAGCAGCCACAGCAGAAACACTGTAACAATTGGTGGACCAAATTCTCCCGCCTCCCTCGACTCTCGACCTGTTTTTGCATTCGCGGATTCTAGACCTTCAACCCTAACATCCCAGCACCCCTGACACTACAAAACCCCTGACACTCTAAAAGTACTCTAACACCCACCTCAAGCCCTGATTGAACCCTCCGATGTAGAAGACCCTGCTTGCATCCAGGCCTATTGACATGCAAAAGACACTGTTGCCAGCCAAGCCTCCTGCAAGAGACTGAGAAAAACCCTAAACCTCCTATGAAACACCTTAGGCCCTATACTTAAAGCCCCCGATTCAAAACCCCTAAACCCTAAACCCTCTTCAGCACGGACTGAGGTGCCGGCCAACCCTAAACCCTAAAACCCTAAGCCCTAAACCCTAAACCCTAAACCCTTTTGCACAGGCTTGCGTGA
>CAJNDV010005202.1:62849-84275 GCA_905221635.1 Symbiodinium sp. CCMP2456 | reverse complement strand
TCCTCAGGAAAAGGGTCATGCCGTCGAGAAATGCCTACAGGGACAAGAATCGCGGTGCAGGACCTGAAGTTCGTGCCAAGTGTCGGACTGTGATACAAGGGTGTCACGACCCTGACTTAGGTCTTTTGGACAGATCAAGTCCTACGCCGACACGCATAGCAGAGCTCTTGATTTACGAGATCGCCTGTTCCGGCTACAACCGACGCTTTCTCAAGAACAAGAAGGCCTGGAAGCTCTGGTCTGGCGACGTCGCTACAGCCTTTCTACAAGGCGTTCCTGAAGAAAGGGATCTTCCGATCTTCATGCGACCACCTCGTGACGGGATACAAGGTTTGGCAAACACGTTTCCATGCGACCTGTACCAGATCATCGGCAATCTTTATGGCCTTTGCAATGCTCCGAGGACCTGGATAAACCACATTGTCCGGAAGCTCCGAGCAGCCAAGTTCTTGAGGCACCGCCTGGACCACACCGTCTACTACAAGCTCGACCAGGCCGGCGAGTTGTTGATCGTCCTCCTGTTCCACGTCGACGACTTTCTTGCAGCGTTTCGCGAGGACTACCAGTTCAGCGAGCTGCAGGACATGTTTACTTGGGGGCAAACAAACCTTTTGGACGACGGCGACTTCGTCTTCAAAGGCAAGGAGGTCAGCCTTAAACAGGTGAACGGTGAGTACGTGATCCACGTCACCCAGAAATCCTTCATCAACGAGCTCGTGACAGGCAAGCTCAAGCGCGGCAGGTCTACAGAGACGGATCCCTTGACCGTCGAGGAAATGAAAGAATACCGCAGCTGTGCCGGAAGTCTTCAATGGCTGGCTGGAAGTACGAGACCAGACATTGCTGCCACAGTGTCTCTGAGCAACCACGGCCAAAACAGCAGCCCCGGCCAGCTCAAGGTCCTCTACGAGTGCATCGACTACGTCAAGAACAGCCCGGACCATGGACTGGTCTTTCAGGGACTGGTCTTTCAGGGAGTGGCAATTAACTATGCCACCACCGTGATCGGCTACGCGGACTCTTCGTGGGCGAACGCTCCTGGAGGCAAAAGCCAAATGGGCGTGATCGTAATGATCACCGGACCTGAGTGTCAGGACCAAGTTTCGAAAGCTACAGTCCTCGACTGGCGAAGTTGTCGGAGTCCCAGAGTTACAAGGTCAACTCTGGCTAGCGAGGCCAACGCCATGGACGATGGCGTGGACAGGTCCACCTTCCTCAACGTCTTCCTCTCCGAGTTCCTCCAGAAGCCTGACAACAGCGCGCCGCTTGACAAAGGACTACTGAAACAGCTCCAGGTGACTGACTGTAAATCCCTGTTCGACGCTGTTATCAGCGAGAACCCTTCTCTAGAAGAAAAGAGAACTCTGATCTCGATCAGATCGATACAGGACTACATCAGTCCAAGCCAGGTCCACTGGGTGCCAAGCGGGCTCATGTTTGCAGATGTGCTCACGAAGCACTCAACACAGTTGCGGGATGAGTTCCTGTTCTGGATGCCCATACGTACAGCTGAGGGAGGAAGATGAACACCAAAAGAAAGTTTTTACCAGTGTGAATTTCAGTCTTGTTGTGCCTCTGCTCTCTGTGTGCGCTGCCATCAGCGGATCCCTTGAGTCTTAGTACCTTTTAGCTGTGAGTGCCGTCCAGCAAAACATGTGCGTTTGAGCGTCTGCAGAGTGAAGCCGCTTTCTGCATCGAAGCACTGTTGCCACTAGAGGAAGTAGAAATGCCGTAGAAATAGAAAGTCGGAAGATCAAGAAGTAGAAGGTAGCAGTCGTCGTCGTAGCAGCAGTAACAGCAGTAGCAGCAGCAGCAAGGAGGTCCCGGCTACTCCGGCAAGTGCAATACTGGTAGTAGTAGGCTTCAGAGGTTTCAGGCTCCAGAGATCTTCCCTTCGCTGGAGGCATGCGGGCCAGTTTCGATTGGGGTGCAAGTTTAGCCGTGATGAACATCTGTTTATTAGTTATTATTGTTTGATGTGGTCAGAAAAGCCAATGCACGCGACAGGAACGCCGCTCAGTTCCAACCCACGGGCATTTTCTATGGTCATGTAGGGCTCATTGAGATAGTCTTGTCTCTCAAGTGTGCCTCCCGTGCTCTCTCTCTCGCTCGCCTGCGGGTGCAGAAGCGAAAGGCAGAACCATGTGCAATCACACATGCTGGTCTCAGAGCTCTTGCGCCCAGGTCATGTTTTCAAGTCAAAGCACGCGTTGGCATCATCTAGCACATTTCGTGCATGTTTCGCAATACTGGCCGCAGAAATCGTCTGAAGAGATGCGGCTGCTCACCAAGGCAGGTTGGTTTTGCAATTGGCTGTGCAGCAACGATCGTTGTTCCGCAGCAATTATTTATGCATGCATGTTTCAGCCACAGGTCGTGGAACAGGCCCGAGACGTCCCAAGCACATCTTTCTCGATTGATCACCTGTCCAGAGCATGATGCCGGTGAGAAGTCTGAAGAAGAGATGGCACAAGGCCGACTCCAACACAGCCTTAAAGCAGCGGCTGGAGGTGCGCAGCGACTTCCGGTTGAGGGTACGATGTGTGAATTTGAAGCCGTCGGAAACTGAATGAGTGGCTGAGGCGCTGGAGGTCAGACTTGACAGGATGGGCCTCGACATGCCCGTCATGACCATAAGGCGGACACGTCAAAGCCGGAAAGTTCCATGACAATTCCTGGGTGCTTGTCAGGCCTCCTCCAGAGCGCACATCATACTTCCAAGCGTTGCAAGTCATCCTGGCGCTTATTGTCTCGAGGGCAGGGAGAGCTCAGCAAGGTTTCTGTAAAGCTCGGTCGAAGGTGCAACAAAGTGGACGGCGCTTGGCAAACGGATGTGAGGAGCTGCTTTCGCAACAAGTCTCTGAGATGTCAGCATTCACAGAATTCGAGTTATCTCGACGTCGCCGTTTGTGGCGTAGCACAGAAACGTCTTTGTTATGGTCAGCAGGTAGGACATGTCCAAGGCAAACAGGGGGTTTCAGTTCCAATGACAAGCATGTGAATGTATTACGTGCGGTTGATGCTAAGTTGATCTTCGAGAGCACAAGCACGTAAGGTTGAGCCCACTCAGCCATGACGGACGGGTCAGCCATGGCGACTGCAATCCAGCTGGATGGAACATCCATGACAAAAATGAAGCCAGCCGCGGAGGTGCGACAAGCTTCCTGCATGTTCTTGCCTTTTGCGCCTGGTAGCTTGTTGTGCTAGCATGGCTTGTTTTCAGAAGCATGGAGCCTTCCTACAGCATGCTAGGTGCTGGTCGATGGTTGCACCAGCCACGAGCAGGCATTTTCCATGCAGGAAATGTTCGTTGACTGGTGACTCTGCAGAAACTCGACGTGTCTGTCCAGTGCGTGCAGCAAAAAGATCTAGCGCTTGTCTCACTGTCTCACCGTGATCTTAGGCTTGTCTAGCATGCATGTCGCGGAGGGCAATGCAGCATACCTTGTGCGAACGCAAAATCTAAGGTTCCCCAATGGTCTAAAGTTGATGTTCAAGATCAGGCCTCGAGCTCAGAAGCTTGAGGTCTCTGTGAATGAAAAAACTTTGGTGTCAAAGAACATCTCCAAGCTCTTGGAGGAGGATGTCACAGGACTTTGGCCAACAGACAAGGCGAAGATCAAGGCTGAGATTCGCGGCTGGCTTGAGGACTCGCCCAAAGAGCTTCTTCAAAAAGCCACGTTGCGTGACCCTTCTGTGAGAGAAAAGACGGGGAGCAGCTGGTTTGAGATCATCGGCTCCATCACGGTCATTTTGTCGATCGGTGTTGGCATATACACGCTGACATACCTTATGGCACTAGGTCTGAAGTCAGGACCCAGGGAAGAGACTGAGCTTTTGGACAACTACGAGCTCTGAGAGGTGCACAGACGCACTGTACAAAGAATAAACTGAATTCGTACTGAGTGCTGTTTGAGCAGCCGCGCTTGTCGGAAATGCTTTTGCAATGCAGCTTCGGCCGACTGACAGCTCCTGACTCATTCGCTGCTGTTGTCATCTTTTCGCTTCAGGACGAACCTCGTCAGGGTACTGTGCACCTCGTGGATCCCAAGCTAGTGGCTCAGTTTTTAAGGCCTAAGACGAGATGCCTTGATGACTCCTGTGTCAAGGCCGCTGCTGCGTCGCATACCCTGAGCGGGAAAGCCAGTACTCACCTGCTTCACAGATGTTCAGAAAGATGTTTGTAAGATGACTGCATGCTCTCACTTGACGATGCATCGGGTATCCAGTATTTTCGCGGTTGCACTAGCGATGGGAGTTGCTCCGGTTGTCGGATGTGGTGGTTGTGGTGCTGGTGTGGTGGGCGGTGCTTATAGTTTCAATGCTGCTTGTGCCTGTGCTGGTGCCTTGCCGGTGCAGTCCCGCCATGCCGCCGCTGCTGTTGCTGCTGCTGCTGCTGCTGCTGCTGCTGCTGCTGCTGCTGCTGCTGCTGCTGCTTGTGCTCTTGCTCGTGCAGCTGCTTTTGCTGCTGCCGCTGCTGTCGCTCGTGCTTCTGCTACTGTGCTTGCTGCCGCTAGCCTGTCGGAGTGCTGGCGCTGGTGGTGGTGGTGGTGGTCGTGGTGGTGGTGGTGCTGCTGGTGGTGGTGGTGGTGCTGCTGCTGCTGGTGGTGCTGGTGCTGCTGCTGGTGCTGGTGCTGCTGGTGCTGTGGTGCTGGTGCTGCTGCTGGTGCTGGTGCTGCCGGTGCTGCTGCTGCTGTTGATGGCGGTGGTGGTGGTGGTGCTGCTGCTGCGGGTGATGCTGGCGCTCGTGCTGGTGCTGTGCTACCGGTGCTCTTGCTGCTGCTCTTGCTGGTTCTTGCTCTTGCTCCTGCTCCTGCTCCTGCTCTTTCTCTCGTTGTTAGAGTTGTGGCGGCGGTGCTGGTGGTGGTTGTGGTGGTGGTGGTTACCGCTTTTCGGTCTGACTAGATGATTCAGCCCTGCAGGCGTTCGTAGTTGCACTTTCCAAGAACATCTGGTTGCGATTTCACTGGCTTGTCCGTGCACCATCACCCATCCAGCGAAACTTGGCCTTTTCAGTCGCATAAGCGCTATGCTACAAGCCGCTTATATGCGTATCGACTGTCCGCCCAAAATGGCGTGAGCTGCACTTTGCAATTCACACAGAGGTGTCTCTGACTGATTTCCCATGCGTGCAACTGACGGTTTCACGTCCACTTGTCAGAAAGCCGCTTTCAGAGGATCGGTTACGTTCAATCTAGGCACACGAGCTGCCCGGCCAGACACGGCATTTTAGGTTTACCCACCCGGTGCTCGCTGGCAGCCCCTGAGCGTTTTTTGTGTCTTGGTAGCTGGGTGCTCTTTCTTCGAATGGGACAAGACGTGGCAGTCTGGCCCAGCTGCAGACAGCCACATGGAGGACAGCAGGGAAGATGGCAAAATAAGCTTGCGGTTCGTCACAACCAATCGTGGCAAAGTGGACTTCTTGCGGGTCGTCCTGGAAAGTGCAGCGGCGGATAGCATCCTGCAGTCGGTCGTTCCTCGAAGCGCTTCGCCTTCCGCACCTTTTTCCTTGAACCATTGACTAATACAAGTAAGGAGCAGCTACCCTCCGTGCTTCCCTCCTGTGAGACTCTGTTGCTTAGGAGATGTGCGACGTGGAGTTGCCAGAGCTCCAAGCAGACTCCGTGGCCAAGATATGTGCAGCAAAAACTGAGGCAGCTTTCCGTCTGCTCGGTGGGAATGTGGTGGTGCAGGACTCGTCCCGTGTGAAAGCCCAAGACGCCTCATCAATATGGTTGTTGTCTGCAAATGCAGGACAGTGGCTTCGTGATCGAAGCTTTGAATGGCTTCCCAGGGCCGTACACAAAGTATGTTCTCTCAACTATTGGCGTGGACGGGCTTCTGAAACTTATGGATGGGCAGCTGAACCGCCGATGTGGCTTTGCCGCTTGCGTTGGCTTCGCAGATGCTCGAGGCAGCTCTTGTGGACACCAAGCTTCCAAGCGCTATCTCATCTTTGGTATTGGTAGCGGCTGCGTGTCATTGGCAGCCTTAATTGATTGGCAAGGCAGACCAGGTATGGTCACCTCACTGCCTTGCAAATTGTGTCGTCACCTCCGTGCACAGGCAAAGTTCACATTTTCGAAGAGCCGACGCAGTACTTCGGCAATTTGCGGGCGTCCAGAGCTTCCACTGATAAGTCTGAGGGGAATGTCGTCGGTAGAGCCTGGGGTCATGCCGCTCAGTGGCCATTGGAGGTTATTGAGGCTTACTAAGCTCACTCGGGTCTTGCTTGCGTCGTGCGTTTGTGCTCCTGTCACAAGTGTTTCTCCCAAGTCAGGAATCTGGCCAGCTCTTCGAAGTTTTCATACCAGACGATGCAGTGGACGGTACTGACGGTCTGACTTTGGCAGAGATGTCCGAGAAGCAGCTGACCATGTATCGGCAACATCGTCACTCTGCCTTCCAGGCGCGGGCATCTGCTGCGGCCCTGTGCTCCAAGGCTCTCATGTTTGGTTCCGATGCATGCCGAAGGTCTTCGCAAACTGGCTGCTGAAGGAGTATGGGCAGAAATCGACGTCTGTCGTGACACACGGCTAACATCACGGCACAACCCAGTCGTGCTTTGGCTTGATTGGAACTCATTGAGAACTCTTTCAAACTTTTCTTCGAGCGTCCATTGGGTCCGAGGCGCACTTCGAACTATGAGAGTCTGATGTTCTGAGCTGCGAACGGCGCAGGCGGTGTGTAGCCATGTGTCGCCCAGTGCGACATGCGACTAGTCTGTAAAGTCTCTGGACATGACAGACGAAAGATTTTGAGCCTGTGGTCTGCTTCGGACATCGGCTGCATGATCATAGTCCTGACAGGGCTGGAGCGAAGCTGTTCTTGAAGACTTCTGGTGATTCAGAGTTCAAGTTCAGTTGTTCTGGTTACCTTGTTCTATCGAGTCCAATGTAACATGTCGAGAGCGACTCTTAAAGCCAGCTTCGTTACAGTTGCTGGCTCCAAAAAATCTGCACAGACTTAGATGGTCTATGCCTGAGTGGACTGTTAGGCGATCGATCCAGAGAGCCACACTTGCATCACTTTATTTGGTCTCGAGAGAGGCGATGGCTGGACGTACGCTGATCCACTCCCAGCCGCAATGGCTTTGCTGCCATCCGGCGGCCCGTCAGAACAGTGCTTTCGCCTCCGCATGCAGCTTGACTGCACTGCCCACTTCCTTCCGGCCATGCAAAACCGGCACACGAAAGGTTCCAATGCGTGGGCTTCTATGCCGCTGTTTCGTCATATCCGTCTGCCTCTGCAAGAAGCACTCTCTGGATTAGCAACTCCTTTAGCAGCACGGAGCAGTTGCATCGTCCTTCTGCTCGCCTGTCCAAGACTCCAAGACCATTTGTTCTGTGCGGATCTGTGCTGTCACAACCAGCACCTCGTAGTTGTGAAAATGCGACGTTCCTCACATCTAAACTGATGTATAGTCTGACTGTGTAGAGAGCATATGAAGAAGCCACACATGTTTTTATGCCCATTTCGGCTCAAGAAGACTAATACGACACAAGCCCAACCCTTTCATCAGACCACACGTGCATCGTTCAAGAGATTACACCCTTCACATCCAATCGTCATGCGGGGCATTCCGAAGAGATGCAGAAAACTTCTGCCGCAGATGGTGCTTCGCCAACGCAGATTCAGTCCCGCTTGTTGAAAGGTCCATCCTTTGCAGATGTGGTGATCCAGGACCCAGCCTGCATGCCTTGATCCAACTTTAGGCTTGAACCAAGCAAATCGACCAAGTCAGGAAGTGGCTCGGCTGGCCCGAGAAGTGCAAGCTATTCAACGCGATCGGGATGCAGCTTGTCTCGGCACTATGGGAACTTCAGGTTGTTCGTAGTCTAGTCTGAGATATCAAGTAGGTTGAAGTGTCAAACTGCCTTGCGAAAGTTGGCCTCATCAACATTCTTATCCTTGGTGTAACAAGATGCGGCGGTCACCTTAGTGCAGGCACTCCTGCAGCAGATGGAGGCGCGGCTGCATTCTGTTCCGAGTGGTTTGCATGTGAAGGGCTCTGTGTCACTATACAAGCTTGGTGTCGGTCAGTGCAGGCGTTGCGTGCCGAAGTTCGGGAGATGAAACTGGCACGAAGTGGTCCACCCATCCGAGCCCCTCGGAGACTCGTAGACAGTCGTAAAGCAGACTTAAAAAGAGTTGTCTGAGTTCTCCCTGCAGCCGATTCAGATGCGCATTTGCAAGACAAGAGTGGCGCAAGCTGTGTGGGGGGCAAGGTTGTTGGCCGCGACGGTGTTTCCTTGGAGCGCATCCTGGAGCAGGCAGTTCCATACACCATAGTTGAGACGCGAGGCTCAAATCGGAATGAAGTAGCCTGCTCCGTTTAATGCTTAGACATGAGGGCACCATTTTTGTCCGAAGGAGGCCACGCTTGTCCTAGCCTAGCTCAGGATCCCGGAGGGCATTCACAGCTTTGAGCTTCTGGAGTGGCTTGGCATTCAGGTCAGCATCAGGAGTTGTGGCAGCACATTGCTTGACAGCCTGACAACAGCTCTTGCAGGTTAAAGAAGCCAGTGTTGATTCGGCGCAGCATGGCATCGCGCAAGTCCGACACGGTGCTTATGGGATGCCTGTCAGAGTCTGGTTTGTTTGGCTTGGACCTGCATCCCGCAAGTTGCAGGGGAAAAAAGACAGCCGAGGAAGCATCGTAATAGCATCTCGTGGCGTGAAGATCGAGTCCGTTTGCTTCCGTTGTGATCCGGAGTCCCAGTACACACAGATGATTACAGTGGGCACTTCTGAGTGTGTCCTGGGCATTGCTGGACTAATTCTGACTTGCGCAGACCGGTCTTCTCAGAAAATGAATCCCGTTTACACCGACAGCTTCTACCAAGGCTTCATTGATGCCACAGAGGCCGAGCTGGTTGACTGCGACAGTAACATGAGCCTGGTGATCAAGAGCGGGGCGCCAATAATTCGGCATTGCAGCTTCTCAGCTCAGGGCAACTGGACCGCAGCACAGCTACGCTAGCAACTCCAGCGGTTTAAGAACACGACACCCAAGACTTGCTGGCTGGACGTTTCCTTTGCTGCCGCCCTTTGTTGAGGCGAGTTGAATGATCAGGGCTTGCGCGCGAGTTTGAATAGCTGTATCTGGCTGGGCAGAGACACTGCTGCGACTATAGAGACCCTTGGCTGTTTCGAGAACTGTAGCCGCAGCGCGACAGAGACTTCAGGACAGTTTAGACAGTTGCAGACACAATCTACAGACCGAAGAGCTAAGTTCCTGTTTCATCGATGGAAGATCCAGCCGCGTGCATGCCTTCTCGATCGATGACAATGCATGGGGGAGGTTGCGACGGAATGTGGTCTGTGGCACGAGCGAATACCCTGCATTCCACAGAGGGTCCTTTGGCAACTGCGATCTGGACCAAAGCAATGTCTCTCGGACCCTATAAAGAGGCAGAATCGAGCGACCAAGCAATACCAAGTGCAGTTGGCAAGCGGTTGGTGTGTTGCCTTGTTGGGGTATATGTTGACGTCAACACAATTGGGGCAAGGTCAACATATCGTAACATGTTGAATAGTGTGACAGGACCATGACCCTGCTATGTTGAATGTAAAGAGTGTGGCTCTGGCAAGCCCGCTCATGTTGACATGCCAACAGTTAACATATTCCTTTGTGTCAAAAGCGGTTTCTTAGGAAGGTACCAAGCAAAACACTAAGTCGGTGACTTTGTCTTGACACGTTGAAGGTTTAACAAGGTTGAAATGCGTGGCAGGGCTTTGTACTGATGTTGAGAAAACTGTCGGACGTTCACACATTTTGACCACAAGTTCTAGCATGTCGAACACGTGTCAGCTTCGCTTTATTTATGTTGTGACAAACAAAGCGGTAGCAGGCCCAGTTATGTTGAAAACCAACATATGAAAACAAAGGCTTGTCATGCAATTGACGCCACAGCCAGGCAATGACCGTGCATAGCATGCTAAGCATGCCTTGTCTAGTGGCAGCAAGGAGATTTGCATAAAACCTGCTCGCCCAGTGTTTCACAGTGCTATTCTCGCTTCAACATGCGAGCGGGTGCTAACCTCAGTGCGTGTGGCCCGAAGAGAAGTCTGTAAGTGAACTGGTTGTTTGTTAATTTGTGAAGTACTTGGGCACATGTGCCTGCATGATAGACTTCGGCTGGAGCATCGCTGTGAACTCGGCAACTCTTCTCGATAGTGACTTAACCGACGAGGAGATCAACTGCCCTGTCTACCATGGCGTGCGGAAACTGCGAGCCTTGGAGCAAAGTCATCCAGCATCACCTGCAGCTCCGGGAAGGCCATGACATCTGCTTGATAAATCTTGATGATCGTGAGAAGATTTGGGTTTTATGCATTGCTCGCCGCAGCGCTGGCAGATTCTTTCATGTCCAGAGAGTCCTCCAGTATCCTGTTTCTTGATTCCGGCTGTTGTCGTGGTTGTCGTTGTCTGCTGCTGTTGTTGCACACTGACAGCTAAACCATGTCAGTTTTGATATGCAGGTGTGCAGCACCTTTGGCATACTGCACGCAACGAAGCTATTGCCAAGGGTGGGAAGGGATCAAGGACGCTTGAACCTGTACCTGCAAGATCTGCCTGTGACAAGCCGTGTATGGTACCGGCTTTATGAGCCCCCCTCTGTGAACGTTTGCGGGCGATCGGTGTGCTGTGTGGGTGCAGGCGGCACACCTATGGACCTATGGCGTCTCGCGCCGCCTCGCCTCGGACGCGTCTGAGACGTGTTCGATCCGTGATGCGAGATCGGAAGCCTTGCGCCGCCTGACGATTTCAATCAGCCGAAACGATATTTCCGAGTGGTGGGGTGGATTCAAAGACAAACAGACTTCTCTCTTTTGCGTGGTGAGCAAGATGTCAAGAGCCAAGAACAACAATCTCCAGGTTGCAACCAGCCCCGCGGTGTGATTAGATCCGCGATCAAGGCGGTAAACACAAAGCGCAAGCCAACAGTCAGCCGATGAGCTGTCCTTTGCACAAAGCCAAAGATCCCACAGAAAGTTGAGATTTCATTATTTAACCAGCGCACTCAAGATGGCTCACAACGGTCAGAATGTGTGAGACAGAAGCATAACCTGCAGAAAGCGCAGTCCGCTCGCTCAGCATCCTGACGTCGTTGTTGTGGTAGTAGTTGTGTTTGTGCATCTATCTTTTGTTGTTGTTCTGGTTTTGGTCGGGTCGTTCTGAAGTCAATCTGAAGCGCGCGTCACAGCAGGCCGTTGTGGTCTTCCTCGTTGTTGTGGTTGTGCTGATTGTTGTCGTCACGGCACCATGATCATGGTCCTCGTATGTTACATGTGCGAATTATCTGTGTTTCGACTGACATTTGCCGTGTGTCGTGTTGCGCGTTTTCTTCATGCAATCACGACCCGAAGCCTTTTTCTCACAAGGTGCGATGGCCTCACACCTGCCAGGTTTGGTGCCTCACCTTCGCCCGATGGTCGAACAACTTTCCGGGATGGCGGTGACTTGACTGCACGATGTGAGTTTGTAATATCATTGGTTTGCGGTTCCAGCGTGCCCAGTGCCAAATTAAGTTTCGTAAAAGACTGATCTTAGCCATTGCCATCCAGAGCGAGGGTTCGAGCATTTGCTGTTCTTTGTGTCTTCTTGCCATTGCGTCAGCATCACTGTTCCGGTGCATGTACATTCGGTGTTTCTGAGTCCCGGTCATCCGGTGTTCGCTTTGGTGTTCCGGCACGTCGGCCGGTGTCCCGGTGATGACCATTCCGGTGCTCCATGAACAACTCGAAGGGGTCCCGCGTGTCCGGCGTTTATGTATTTTGGTGTCTCGAGCGTTCCGGTCTTCTGATTTTCCCGTGTCCGGGGCTTCATGTCTCCCCAGCATCTTGTTGTTCGTTTCTGTGTCTTGTGCTCGCGGCGTGATATATCATAACCGACATCCCCACGTCGATTCACAGTGATATTTCGGATGCGAGTGGCTGCGAACGAGTGAAGCGTTCTGCTGCTTTCTTCTCTGACATGACAGAAACACTTCCACGGCAACCAGCTTGGGTAGGGAACGTTCATTTTTATGGCGTTGTCTCACTCGACTCGTATGTATACACGATACGACTATCTATGTTCACTTGCCGGTTTTCTTAGACAACATGAAGAGACTGGGCTTCCTTGCAAACCCGGCAGGACTTAAACGTGTGTGTTTGCGTTTTCTGATCGTGGCAACGCGAGGGCCTCAAGCCGTTTTGTCGGTTTCTTGTTGTCTTTTGAGGTTTCAAGGTTGCTGGGGGTGACGATCTTTGAAAGCCATTGAACATTCGCCAACACCTGCGAGTTGCTTTGCGTGCAGCGAAGCAGAAGCGAGCAAGGCTCGACCCTGACATACCCTGACGCTACTGTGTTGACGAGGCATTCTGCAGCATGGTCTATCCCATGGTGCACACTCGGCAAGTTCGGCAGCCGACAATCACCGACCTGTCCCGTACAGCGGGCAGGGACAGGTGCCAGTCTTGCAGCCTCCATCGAGCCCAACCCCTCGACACCACGGTTCGGTTCCTTGGCAGGTCTTGTAAAAAGGCCAGCATGCTGCAGCGGTCTGTGACTGCTACTTACATGTTGCAATGACTTTGCTGCCTTGATTTCGAGATTGGTCATCGTCTTGCACGGCCAATCCCGGTTCAGATTTCAGATCAAACACACAGCGTCCGAGCAGGAGCATTATAGATCTGTAATTACTGGCACGCTACAGACTTCAAGAGGCCATTACCATCGTTCCTGTAACGTGACCATGGTTCGATCCGTCACAGCGCCGGTTCGCCACTTAGATCGTGCACACTGGGCACATGTTTCGTAGTGCATTGCCCATGTTGTCCCAGCCTTTGGGTTCATATCGGAGAGCGACATTCAGAGTTGAAATCTCTCGAGCTTCAACCTTTTTGCAGATCTTGTGTTTGTCCTCCTTGTTTCTGCATGCTTGCACCCCCGAGTGAAGAGGATGGTGCAAAAGGATGCTGGCCACATCGAGGGACTCCTTCGGGCATTGTGGTTTTTCAAAATGAAACTCTGTGTCTCGATCCTGTCGTGGTTCTCGGTCGTCATTCTGAGTTAGTGTAAGTTAGTGTTGCTACTGTTGCCCTGCCGCTCCCACGGCAAAGTCACCAAGTCACACGACCCAGTACGGATGATATGACAAGCTGGGCATGCTGAGCAATCCCAATAAACAGTGTAACAAAGCATGTGCCTTCGTCCCCGCTTGCATCCATCCGACAAGAATCAATCAATACCCTGAACTTTAAACTCACATGTAACTTGAATGTTGAAGATTCTTTTGCCCATTGATTCGTCAGAATCTGCAAACCCTGAAGTTTTGCGATCGCAGCACGAGTCCAAAAGAGATCAAAAGAAACCGAGTCGTCTTTAGAGCTGCGGTGCACGCGTACAGCTTTCGTGTAAGACGTTTCGCCCACGAAGCTTCGAACCAGGGCTGATAGGGTCAATTGGTCGAGGTCCCATTGACATCAGCCAACGACTTAACGCCTATCGAACTTCTGCTGCAATGTAGGATTCAGATGAGACCAAAGTGAAAGCCTGACCTGATCCTGACTTGACAGAAGGTCCAGGGCCTGCCCGCGGAAGTGGCCCACTCTGAAACCCCGCAGGTCAGAAGCTTGACCCGCATTGGATGCTGGTCTCGATGGACCCTGCCGTTGTTGCACAACTCTCAGCATTGCTTCGATATCTTGGCAATCATCCTCTTGTCTAAGCCTTAAGCCTTTTGCAGGCCGATCTGGTTTTTGTCTTCCACAGGCATGCAAAGCCCGGAGACAAGCAGTAACAGCCTACTGGAGTCCAAACTGTGTCGGTTTCTACACATGTGACGAATTGCCTGCGGTTCTGCAGATGGCGCTGATTTTGCCGGAGTGTCTTGGTGGCGCAGCCCACGAAAGGCAATTCTGGGGCTTTTACAGCTGTTGCAAACCCATCGCTCTTGAGTAGCTTGCTCTGCAAGTGAGACTGAGAAGCACTCTCCGGACACTTTGCCTCAAGTGACTCCAAGGATGACTCCGGCAGGCTGTCATGTCATCAATAGCGAATTCGTAGTGAAAGTGCTTGGAGAAGAGCACCAGCGGCCGCGTCAATTTGTTTCTTGCACTGCCTCGTAGCCGCGAATGCAACAAGTCAAGCTGTCTCAGCATCCGAATCTTCGCATCTCCCTATTTGTAAGTTGTCCTCATGCGCAGAGAGTCAACAACTTGTTGCTGCCATGGCTAAACTGAACCGTGAGATCACGCTTGCGGCGAACACTGGCTCGGACACGCTGCAGGAGGTCATCTCCACTCATGCGCAGAGCTTCAATGCAATCAATGTCGCAACTGCACTCCATCGACTTTCCCGCTTGCATCCTTCAGACAACGTGGCAAGAGGCCCGCTGGTGCAGAGTGCATCACTTCAAGTGTTGCTGTTGAGAACTGTGGAAGTTCTTCGGCAAACAACCACGGAATGCGATTCGAAGGCAGTTTCTACTATTGCGTATTCTTTAGCTGGGTTGGGTGTAAGAGATGCCGATGTTGCGAAAAGTGTTGTAGAAGCCTCGCTCAAAAGGCTGTCCGGTTTTGATCGTCAAGGTGTGGCAAACCTGACATGGGCTTTGTCGAAATTGCCAAAGGTGGAGAAGCGAGCAAGCCTTGCAAGAAAGCTGGCTCTTCTTGCTCGAGACCTTGTCTGGCATTTCCTGCCTCAGGAACTTTGCAACGTTCTGTGGGCGCTGTGCAAGCTCGGGGTGCGAGACAACAAGCTGATGTCTTTGGCAAGCGAAGCTGTGCGAGGCAATCTTGAACGCTTTACACCGCAAGGGCTGTCCACCCTGGCTGCCGCCTTTGCCCGTGCGGGCGTGTTTGTAGAGGCACTATTGGATGAAATTGGTGAACAGGCTCAGGCACGGGTCATGGAGTTCAATGTTCGCGATGCTGCGCAACTTGTCCAGGGCTCAGTTTTGTCTCGGACTTTTGATGGAGCACCTTTTTGCAAAATCTTGCGCACCCGTTTTAGTGAACAAATTTGGCCAGTCAGCACATTCACATGGACCTGAATGGCGCTTGAGGTCTGGAGTCATGCCAAATTCAAGCTGTGCCGCGAGCCATTATTACAGCAACTGTGCAACCGTGCTGCTTCTCTTGTCGAAGGCGAAGGCACGTGCTCTTGCGGGATCCATTCGTCTCCCAGTCTTCTTGCGGTGGGACATACTAGGTCTTAGACAACCAGCGCCTCCTTAGCAAAGCAATGGTGCCAGACGTGACTTCCCGAAAATTCGGAGGTCTGGAAAGACATCCGCAGCATCTGCGTGTGTGCCAGACTTGTTAATTAATCACGTTCAGTGGCCTCCGAAGCCTCTTTGCCTGATTGCTGGAATTGATTGGTTCCTGGACCCACGGCGTGCCACCGTTGAAATGACGTGGCACACCCCGATCAAAAGAAGAGAGTATGCGCTGCCAGGCATCGAAACCACAAGCCCCGAAGCGCTGCTAATGAGCGTGAGCACCGAAACCTTTCAGTAGCTTTGCGATGTAAAAGGCCTCGGTAGAGGTCCGCCCGTGGGTGTCCGTGCTGTCATAAACAGCTCTGGGATGTGTCTCCAGAACTGCCAGATGTGGCAGCTTGAGAAGCTGTCTAACATCGCACTGACGAGCAGGGAAATTTCCCACAAGCTTGCCCATGCATGCTCACGTGGTCCCCGAGGCTTGTGCAGCTTCGGGTCACATTCGTGACAGAGCTGGAATCATCGTCACAATCGTCAGAATCATCTCTCATACATCCTTGCAGTCTAGCTGCCTGCAACCAAGCCAGGACCGATGTAGGCTTTGCGATCGGGAAACTGCCGGTACAACCCTGCGGAAGCCGATCGAGAGCTGCATGCAGGTATCAAACAAACTCTTGTATTTGAGTTTAGATCTGTTATGACAAGCGAAATACCGAGAAGGCTTCAGATACGACGTCCTCCATGATGCCCCATGTAGGCTACATCGCAGGTGCCGAGATTGTCGTCTCCTTCCTCTGGTCCTTCGGCACGCTTCGCTGGGCATTTCGTCTAGTTTGCAGACTTTTTTGTTGAGCTTTCTGTCAACCCGCGACCGTCAGCACAGCTCCCTTCCCTGTGAGGTGCCGGACAAAAGGTTCATGAAGTCGTTGGCGTCCAGGGCAATAGCGCTGGTGCCAAAGCTTGGTGCACATCGCAGCGTGCGATTGCTGACTGCCCTTGCGAAGCTCGCTTTCCACAAAAGCAGCCAGCTGACTTGCTTGACTGAGAGTCTTCAGGAAAGCCTAGAGCTGCTTCATCCGCGAATGGGTGCTCAAGAAGTTGGAATCAGCGCCTGGGCCCTGGCAACTTTGAAGCCGCGAGGCTGGAAAAAACTCCTCGGGAAACTGGTTTCTCGAGCATCAGATGACGAAGTGCTGCCTGACTTAACTTGGTGGTCCATAGCACACTTGGAATTTGCGATCAGGGCTGCGTTGCAGAAGGCGCCCAACTGCAAGCCGCTTGCAGCTGCTCCTGAGTTATTACAACTGTTAACCCATCGGTGCGAAGAGCAAGTCGAGCAGATCCAAGAAGCAAGCCGTGTTTTTCAAGACGCCCCTCTGGTTGCTGCTGCAGCTTGCGAACCGTGGGGGAGGTTCAAGTGTGCAAGTGGAAAAACTGCCCTTGTTTTTGGCCCTGGGCGCCACGTTCGCCGCTCTCTGCAGAGAAGCGGCTTTCAAGTGACGCAGTGGTACCGCTATGCGTTGGGCATGAAAAAAGCACAAGCATGGCCTCCTTCTGGTGTCTTCGATGCCGCGGCAATGAAGTACCCCGACTCTTACGAAGCCTTCGAGTATGCCTTACACGCTGTAGCTGCATCTTTGCCTCTAGGGGCTCCAACCTGGGTCTACGGAGATGTGCAGGAAGGGGTTCTCAGCACAACCAGGGCAATCAAAGGGCTATTCAAACTGTTAGAGATACAAGAGGATGGAGATGCCAGGGTCGTGTTTTTGAAGAGAACCAATGGGCAGGCTCGTGCTTGCCTGGAGTCTTGGTTCAAAGAAGACACAGTGACCCTCGCTACAACTGCTCGCAAGTGGTGGTCAATGCCAGGGCTTTTTGCAGGTGGCTTTGTAGACGTGATGTCGAGGTTTCTGTTGGACACTATGGAGAAGGTTTGGAACACTGAGTCCTCCGAGAGGCCAGGATGGTCCAGCTCGCGGCAATGCAAAGTACTTGACTTCGCCAGTGGGACCGGGGTGCTGGCAGCAGGGCTATCATCACTGCTTCCTGGCAAGAATGAACTGTGGCTGATAGATGCTGATTCAGTAGCACTGCAGGCTGCCAGCAAGAATTTGCCAGATGCCCATACAGTGTTGGCTGACGGTTTCAAGGGCGTGCAGACTGCAGACAAGCCACTACAACCCTGTCATCTGATAGTGTCCAACCCGCCGGTGCATCAGGGTCATGCTGATGACCTGCGAGTTTTGATTGAGCTGTTGGAACAAGCACCTCATTGGTTGCTGAAAGATGGCGAAATGTGGCTTGTGACACAGGAGCACATTCCCACAGGGCGCCTGTTCGATATGGCCACAGGAAGCCACTTGAAATGCGAGATTACCACCTATGCCACAGAGGATGGTCGTTTTGTCGTATGGCGAGCAACATACCAGCCGGCTTCCCGAAAGCGAAAGCTTGAGACCGACACGGAGTGGGAAAGCGCCACGGAAAGAAGCGAGTGCCTTCTTTTCTGGCGGGTTGCTTCGTGTCGAATCGCATGCAGCTGTGTTTCTTCTGCCAGGTTAGACCCGTGTGGGCTCAAGGGTCGGAGGTGCCAACGAAACTCCAAGCTCGTCTGTTTTCTGCACGGGATGACGCTGCCAGCCTTGAGCTGCACCCGCAGGCGCCCCCCGAGTATGAGCTGTGGGTGGACTTCAGAGCGCAGCGAAATGTCAAGCCGGATGCCAAGTTGTTCGTGCATAATTCATCCTTCGTTTTCAAGTTCTGTTCAACCTTTGTCGTTGTGACTCTGGCCCAGGTTAGGAGAATTGGCAGCGACTTCACTGCTGCAGCCTCCGAAGGTGCACAATCCTGTCTAAAGATGCACTGGTTTGCCTCTGGATTCTGGATGCTTCTGCTGTGACGAAGGTCAAGGAAGACTTGCTCAACTTGGCTGGAAGCCTCAGCTGCGAAGTACAGCGTGCAGCATGGACCAGTTTGCAAGTTGTTTTCAAATGCCGGCGCTAGGCGGGTGTTTCTGCTGAACATAAACAGGCAAAAACATCATAAGGTCTGGTTGGCTGACACTTGCAGTTGTCAGACTCGTGTCGTGCCGATAGCTTAGTTAATAACGGCTGTGCCGAGACAGGTGCGCAATGCGTGCCATCTGCAGGATAAAAGACTAAGCGGCCTCGCCTTCAGCCGTAGCACTGAAAGAGACCTAGGCCGACTGGCAAAGCGTAAAACCAGTGACAAGTGCCACATCCTGATCAAGCCCAGAAGCTCCGCATGGAACCGCTCAACTTGAAGCGGCATAGGCTGTCAAACTTCGGGCCTGTGGCTTTGACTAGCTCACGAGCGGAACGAAGTATGCCATGTCTTATTCTGAAAAATGCAGGTGTGCCGCAAGCATGCTTTCACAAGAATATGTGGCACAAACGCCTGCATTTGCACATCAGAGATGATTGAAGACGAAGCATGTTTGGGACGCGGTACTTATGAAGCCGGCAAGACTTGCGGACACCATGGGGTTGAGAACACCTTGACGCCATCGACCAAAGCCCGGACCGAGAGGGAGTGTGCCATGTGGAGAGAGTCTGCTCTTCATGAACCGCCAGTGCTTTCTGTACATGATTGGACTTGAAGGCACACTGGTTTATTGTAAACTCTTCGTGTCGTCTGCCTCGGCCTGTGCAGGTGAAGCTGATCAACCAACGGGAGCAGTGTTGTTGATTCGTTTCTCTGAATTTCCAGCACACTTCCGGTCAGAATCTTTGAGCGGGGGGAGTGGGCCAGTAGGGAGATTGCGAGGGAAAGGCCGAGGCGATTTTTGTTTTGTTATGTGATCATTTTGTTGGTTTCAATGCAGTCGCAGTAACGATCAGCAACCAAAGAAGTTGCGACCACAAGGGCTTGATTTCGAAAGTGATTAAAAGATGAGTTTTTCTGCGCATCAAGGCGAAAGGCCTACAGCAAAAGTTCGACAGCATCGGAGTTGAGCTCCTTGACTGCATACCTGGCACAATCTGGCATACGTTTTGTCAGGGGCGGCTTCGCTTGCAATTGCCTTCCCATGTGCAGTTTCTGAGGCTTCCGAAGGGAAAGCTGATAAGTGGACACGCCGGCATGTCATGCATTGCAGCCAGCAGCACAATAGAAGGAGGAGGAGATGTCTCAAAATTTGGACTGCTTCCCGCACGTACTGATGTTGTGTTGGGAGCGAAGGTGAGCAAATGGAATAATACTTTTCGCTGACACGGCGGGCACACCAGTCACAATTGCAGGGGATGCCTGGCTCGGCAGGTGTCATGGTCGATAAGCAATTCGTGCAGGAGGCATGTGGCTGCAGTTCAGCGCATCTGTGCAGGCAACTTTGAACCTTGGGGCCCTTGGGCTGATAGGCTGGCTCATACTGTTAGTCAGCATTGCCAGCTGCGCGGTGTTTGAGCCATGGCCCTGTATACACTACAGGCTCTCCATCGGCAAGCAATTCAATTAGCTGCTGACGCCGACTCACTCGCTATGGAGGCTGCCGATGTATCAACGTCGACTGACCACTGCCTGCAGAACTTGGAGGAGCTCGCGGAGCGTTTGAAGAAGATTGTCCTTCAGGGAACAAACGGTACTGCTTCGGATCGACAATCCTTAGCCGCACAAGCTGGACATTCTGCCCGAGTCTCCCAGCATCCGATCAGCCGAATGGATCACAGCTCCCGACGTGCTGTGTTGATGGAGCGAATAGCTCTCGCAGAGAAGCGTCGTGCAGCAGCAGAAGACGAAGCAAAGCTAGCAAGGCTTGAGACCATGAACCGCCTTGCCGAGATGCATCGGAATGACCACCGGAGGCTAGGAGATGCTTCAGGTAGCAGCATGTCCAGCTGGAAAGCAGAGTTCGAGGCCTTCCTTGGCAAGCAGCGGGCACATGCTGACAAGCTAGCTAGAGAAACCCAGAACGAGACGACAACGAAGTTGGCAGAATCGCTGGCATCGGCTACATCGGCTGTCGAAGCAAGCACCCCGGACGCACGCAAGTACATGCAGACCCTGCTGAACTTGACACGGGCATTGGCTGATTCCGAGTGTCGCCGGAGGGGGTTGTTAATGGCACTTTGATTCGAGAATTTGCAAAAGCAGGGCACGCCTGAAGCTACGGCGAGCAAAATTGCAACATTGCTCGGTGGCCTTCGCTCATACCGACGTTTGTTCACCACTTTTTCGTTTGCTCTTGGACCAGGCTCTTGAGGCCGTCCGTGAGATGCAGGTCCCAGTGTACACTGCCAGTTCAGACCTTAGGCCCCACGCAGAGCGCTGCCGCTTGGGCGCTTCTTCGCGTGCGTCTCGCTGAGGCAAGGAGGTGGAGGGCGTCGTGGCCTCAGCTAGTGCTGTCGCTTGGCGGCGCGTGTCGCACAGCTCTGCCAGCCCTCATGCTGCTAAGCGAAAGCAGCATTGGAGCCCGTTCTTTTCGAAGGCGGAAGAGGATGCACGCGTTTCAAAGATCACCAAAACCGATAAAAAAAAACAAACCACCTGCCAAAAACCATCCTCCCATCGTGTGAATATTGTTTGTGCCCCTACCCCCGGCCCGAGGTGCCTACATAAGCCAAAGGGTAAGCCAGTGAAGTCCGTATAAGTCCGTCTTCAGTGGCTTGAAGTCTGATCCCAGTCGATGCTGGGGCTGTCGGTCTACGCTACCACGAGGAGCCTCTTCCTTGGCTTCTTCATCTTCATCCTCCGGCGTGGTGAAATCTGTGGGACAGTCGTCCCTCTTCTTGGTCTGCCCGTGGTCTTCCACCACTGCAGCCAGTATACAAAGCCATCCGATTCGAAAGTTCCCCCTGCCATCCTCTTTGCACTCCAACAGACTGCTCACGGACCCCACTCAATGGCCGGGGAAGGACAATTTCCCAGAACAGCGAATGCAGCTGCACAAAGCTGCGCAGACCGGCAGGCAATGGTAAGCCTTTCATTTGCGCACGTAGTGCCACGGAGATATGGATACCTAATGAATTAAAGTCCTATAGGCTCTAGGCAAGATGCCAGGAAGCCGTTTTTGATTCACTCAGCGTCCTAGTAGTTACAGGATTCGGTGCAAGTTTGGTCCTTGCGTACTATTGTTTACACGGGATCGGTGAAGCCGATCTCCGCTGTGGTGCGGTGCATAGTTTTCGTTGGTCCGTGCGGCCGTACGCACCGGGCTGGCTTCATTGTAAATTACAGTAGCAGCAGTAGTAGTAGTAGT
>CAJNDV010005202.1:50049-62302 GCA_905221635.1 Symbiodinium sp. CCMP2456 | reverse complement strand
CCCCCCCCCCCCCCCCCCACAGAAATGTCTATGACAGTAGTCTACGTCGGCATGGTGGTCGCAGTAGCCGTAGTGTCAGCGGTAGTCCTGATTGTTGTTGTCGTGGTGGTCGTGATCGTGGTAGGCAACCAGAAGAATGCAGACGACATCAGACGACATTGAAACAAAGCGTAGACTGCAGATGGAAGTTTCGACAAATCAAGGCAGGTTCGCGAACAGTTGCAGGCAGCACGCGGTTCTTGGTGCCCAGATTTTGTTCAGGAGCGCTTGGAAGGAAATGCCTTTTTCGTCTGCAGCGCTGAAGACGGCATGCCGGGCTCTTAGCGAGACTCCTAGGCATGAATTGCCGTACATGCACAGAAGAGAACAAGTGTTTTCCACGTGGGCTATGCCTTGCGCGGGCACTTAATGCCGACACAAGGCCGATTGCATGCCTGGCCCCACAGCAGGCCACAGGATTTCGTAATTCTGCACTGTGCGATGCAGATCAGCAGACTTGGGCAAATTCAATCTCATCCCACTTGCAGCTGCAGATCCGACTCTCCAGCCAGCAACCGCATGCTGCAGAGGAGGTGTGGGGTTTCGCAGCTTCCCCAGTGCGTGTTGTGTTTTGTGCCACCTAAAACCTGAATTTATGTGGACACATGGTGAAGTCAAGGCCGAGGAGTCTATGTCGAAGGCCTCCAAGCAAGAGCCATCTAGCGCATCAAGTGCTGCAGTGGCAGTCGTCTGTTGCGCATTAGCCGGAGGGTTGAATTAGTATTGAACCATGCCGTCAGTTGTTCTCTTACATCGACAGCGCAAATTCATGAGAATCCGGCTGTAGGCCTTCTGGTAGCGCGGGATGCGCGGGAAGCGGGCGGCACGCGGTGGAATGCTGGGGCGGGGTATGACACTTTGTCAAGCTGATCCAACTCATGCGAAAGCCCAAACTGTCCACGACGTTTTGCTTTAGGCCCGCACTTACTGCTTCTTTCCCTATTGTTGACATGATTTCCTCCTTAACTTCTGGTTCCGTGTCTGCGTCCATCCTGCCCGTCAGTCTTGCTGATGTCCCAGTTGCAGTCGAGTTAGATATCCTTCTTTACACTACTCGGGGTAGGTGAAATATCGTGAGGTGATGCGTGTGGATGTCAGTTCTAGACCACCATGCAACTGCCAAGTTTGACGGCTGCAACCAAAGAAATTCAGTGGCTTCCGCCCTGACTCCAGTATATAGTTGAGTATGTTTTCGACTTGTTGTGGTTTCCAAGTGATGCGTTCGTGCTCAGAAGCAAGATTTGTTTTCTGAATCGGTGGTCCAAGTGGTGTTCCAGTAGGTGCGATTTGCTGCTGGTGTCCTCGGCTCCCAGCCCCCAATGTCAGAATGTACGTTTGCTATGATTGCGCCCTGCTGGAAGATGACGGTCACTACTGTTGTTTACAGGATCTGCTTTTGCGAGTGTGCGAGTCGAAAACCGAAATCCCAAATCATGAACTCGTACCGAGAGACCTCGTCTCGCTGAGACCAAGTTGTGAGACCCTACCCGAAACTGCCGAGAGCACCACTGAAGACCTACATGCCAAGGTCTCCCGGTGCCGGAAAGCATGTGTAAGGACAACACAAGGACTTTGGTGATGCCCGCGCCATTTGCCCATTTAGCATTTTAGAGCTGGCAGAGGCAAAGTTTCCGCCCACTTCCTGTTTGCACTGCGAGCGAGCAACACAGGACGCGAGTTGCGAGTCTTGTCCAGCGGCCGGCACAGGCCGTGAGGACACACAACCAGGCACAAATCCATCTCAGGTGGATCCGCCGTGAAACGTTTTGTACAGAATTGCGAAGGGCAACAGAGAGGGTTCACATACAAAGGCTCTCCTCCCACCACAGCTATCTCTGGGCATCGTGGGGATTGCCTGCACGCCTCCGCCGCGTGCCTAGCCCGAGCCTGCACGGCTAGGGGGGACGTGATGGCCCTTGCTTGAACTTGCTTCCCCAGCCCTATCGTCCAGTCAGGCCGTTTCCCTGCAGCAACTTAGTCATGGGAACAAGTTGAGAATAGTTCGGGTGGGGCGGGACTACATGCTGACTCTGATGCAAGCGCCGGATAAGTGGGTGCGCACCCCCCTCCTGGCCTTCCACTTCACAGGCCCTCGAGCTTTCAGTCCGGACATCTTCACAATAGTCAGCCCGTTTTGACGCCTGCGACAATGCGTGGACCAGTGCAGATTTCAAGGCCCCCAGAACGGAGAGACCCGTTGCTGGCAGGACACTTTCGCCATCTCTCCCAGCTACAACTGCTGCCTACAAGTCTCTGTTTTTCAAGAGAGGTGAACTCCTGTGGACTCACGCCTAGTGTCTCACAGCTCGGTGAGTCCTGGAGGTGATCCAGGGATCTACCACTCCCGCTTTCAAAACAGACCCGGTCGCGATAGGCCCTGCCGCAGAATGAGTTTGACACGATGCAGACTACAGCCGCAACAACGAGATGTCCAAGCTTGACCCCGGCTGCAACTCAAGATGTTACTGAAATCAGTTCCTTTCGTTGCCTTCGAGTACTGAGCACAGGATGCTGCACGAACGGCGAGTTAAATAACTCTTCTAGTTTGTAAATTAATTAGGCCTTGTTTGCGGTTGTTGCCACCACAACAAGTCCTTTCAGGTGAAGTGCAAGCATGAATTTGTAGTACGTAAGCTCTACTGCCTCGACTTTTCGAACTGGGCTCTTCGTTTTCTCTTCATTTACTTGTATCCACCGTCTTGGTTTATCTTATGTCTTCGTGTTTCTGAGCTCCCGGGACCCAGTTAGTTTCTGTGCTTGGCATAGAAGACTAAACTAAGGACGTCTCTGGTGACTTCAGGGGTCGTTCGGGCTAACGGGCGTATCCCGTCTTCACTGCGCTAGATCACCGAGGAATCGACGGGATCGCAGGCTCCAACGCGGTACTGTACTGGTTGTCAGCTGTTTGTGGCATTTTCTGCACGAAGCATGCAGTTCGCCTTAGTTCCTGTTCCTGGAAGTCCAAATCTCTAACGATCTCCCTGCGGTGCGACTTGGTGCGGGTAGGAAAAAAAAGAAGCACGCCCGTCGCTCGCACACTCTATGCGCACCGTAATAGCATCCTAACGCCCATGAGGTTGAGACTCGAAACCCAAATGCCGAAGCCCAGAACGGTTCAACCCTAATGCCAAAACCCCAGACCCAAACCGTGCTAGCGAAGCAGTTGAACATTTATATTTCCTCTCTACACTCTACAGTCGTGTATCTGTTCATGTATGATAGTGTAACCAAAGCCATGGCCTTGCTTTAAACCCGAAAGATTGAATCCAAAACCTTAAACCTTGAAGTTCAAAGAGGGCGACCCAAGTGACCCCGAAGAAACTCTAGGTGACGTAAAATAGCTGGGAAGACCCAAGCTAGGGCTCCGAGGCCGGATGCTGATGCAAGTTTCTGTTCTGAGGCCACAACCAATTCTGTGGGTGCATGTAAGCCCACATGGGGCTGCCGGTGTTGATTTTGAGGTCATGCGCTTCCCGTTTGAAAAATCGGGAATGAAACGTTGGGACTGGAACTTGGCATCTTCGCCACGCCCCGCAATCGCATTCCCAGACTTCGTTATGACATTCGGACGGTTTTGGTCTGGAAGTTGCTAAGATTAATTGCAGATGGTTGTCAGCTCGATACGAAGTGCATGAGCAGTTGGAATATTTCGGTAATTGAAAGCACCCATCGCCTCACACATTGTGAGAGACTTGTTTGGTGTGCAGCAAAATCCACTTCCCAACTGCCAGATCCCAGATCATGTCTCAAGTTTTCGGCGTGCACATCTTCGTGAGTTCCGAATTCGTTTCCGGTACTTCCGAATTACGTCCATTTTCATGTCCGGATTTCCGAAAGCATATTTGGGCCAAACATCGGAGCCCAACAATGCTGGGACGAGTCAGAGGCTGTTCTTGCGAAGGCTGTGTCTGCAGTTGAATTACAGAGTGAGGTGAAGAGAGGAGCTGTGGGCAATCTGGTTGGCTGGAGCTGAACTCACGTGGGGTCGTGCGTGGGGTCCCCGTACGTTTGGCATGGTCGCATCTGCATGGTGCACGGACCAACGGACGTGGGGAGAAGATGCTGATAGATGCTGTACGTGAAAGCCTTGCGACCTCTAAGAATAAACCGTTGTGGCAATGCAGTACTCGATGGCAGTCATGACCAGAAGTGAGAGAAACCGATGCGTACCTAGCACTGGGCGATGGCCTCAGTGCTTTTGCATCGGTGCTTTCCTTCACCCTGGATTAGATCCCCTGTTCGTGAGCAAGTTGATGTGCGATTTTAACGCAGTGCTGCGACAGCTTTCCTTTGTGGCTGGAGTGTCCCTCATAGCGTGTCCCAACCGAGGCAGCTGTTCTTTTGTTGCCTGCCTGCCTTCCTGCCTGCCTGCCTGCTTGCCTGCCTGCCTTCGGATGCAACTCTTTTATTCACGGATGGTGTTTGCAAAGCGAAGGCGGAACGAGAACAGAAAGAGGCGGAAGAGATGAAACAGTACGAAGCAGGCAGGCATCCTGCAAGCTTTGTGTTTGTTGTCCCTCTCAGTCAGAGAAGCACGAGGGAGCGATTTGTCGCGGTTGCGTCCCGAAGATCGCCAAGGTTTGAAGGACCCCAGCAAGTACGTGATGCCCCCCCGCAAGAGAATGCGCGAACTTCTCGGCACGGACCACAGCACACGAGCCAGCAAATGCTGTTCCATGTCATGTCATTCTGTGCGCGTGGTGTAGGTCTCCCACCGGAAAAGAAAACAGTGTCGAAGGGCCAGCTGCTAGCCTCAACTCTTCCGTTTCGTGAAGGCCCGGATTTGAGTGCTTGATAGGCTCGATGCTGCCCAGGCTGCTCGCCAAGACCTTGCCTCCCGATGCACTTCTTTGGGGTCGAGCTCTGCTAGACTCCCAGCCCCTGCGTCGGAAGCAGCTGTGGTACAACGTGGAAGAGTGTCTGGCTTGCCATGGTATGCACTGCAAAAGTGTTGGACGTGGAGCCTTAGAAAGGGTCCAATTTGCGCCAAGGATGCAGAGATTCAAAGAGAAGGGAGGCTCCGTGTCCTACAACTTGAAGGTGGACCGAGAAAGGAAGGCAGCTTGCACAAGAGTCAGGCATTGATCAACAGTTTTGATGAGATTTTGTGACACGGCGACATATCTGCGACATACCGCGATGCTCTGATGATTTTATCCTGACCCTACAGCTTGGGTTGTGTCGATGCATAACGCTAGGAACAATTGAGCTGCGTTTTTTTGTCCACTTCTTACGGAAGACTAAAGTTGGACACAAAACTTTCACTTGATCTCGGAATCTTGCTGGGACTGTGCGCGCGGAAGGACGCGGAAGGGCTGCGGAAGGCGTTGCTCTGCGGAAGGGCTCGGAAGCACCAAATACGTAAGTCGCCGCGCCCAAAGAAGACATGTCTCGACCGAAACATACAATAGTGCTTGAACAGCTAATGTTGTACTCTTCAGGGGTTCAGGTCTGCTTCCAGGAATCCCGAGGCATGCCCAGGAATTGTTGCACGGTAAACTGTGGTGCCCGCATTCGCTGAAAGGAGTTTGTAATACGTCAAGTGGGGTTTATGCTCTTGCGGAAGGGGTTCGCTCGCAAAAGGGTCCGCACAAGGGCACGCGGAAGGGACGACATGAAGTGAAGGATTCTGCGGAAGGGGTTTTTGTGTCTTTAGGATTGAAACAGAATAAAAATACACCGCTCAATTTCTCATCTTTACGAGCAACACGGGCGCGAGTAAGAGTAAGACGCAAGAATGATACGGAAGCAGACATGTCGCCCAGGACGACAGCACCCATAGTAACGGAACAGACTGCACAAGCGTTTGCAGCAATGAGGAACCAAGCATGCTTTTCAGAGCGAAAACCGAACACAACAAGAGGAACAAGTATTCGTTTCATGAGCTCATCCGAGGTGACGTCATAGAAAGCCAAGAATTCGTTTGAACGAGAACGCCACACAACCGAACAGACGGACAAACTGCATAAGTTCTCGAATTACGAGCAATGCGTGAGTGAAATGAAACACTGGAAAAGCCTCGAACATGTCGTCCACAATATGACAAGCAGTCAGCATAACTCACTCCAGACCAACAGGTTGTGCGAAATAACCAGAACTTGGCATTTGGAGCGCCCGGAAATGCTGCCAATATTACAGCAGTTGGGGCATTTTGAAGCCATGCCTGTAAACAACACAAGTCATAGCTGGAAATGCAGCGAATCACAGCATTGGAGGCCTGACAGCATGCAGAAATGCTGCAACTTAGAGCATTTAAGATCGCCACACCAAGCGATGTGAAGAAAAGAATCTCCTGCATTGCGCCGCTGGAACACCAGGTGTGTAGCACCTCAGGCCACATCGAACCTGCCTGGCCTGGAGAGTCCGAGCATGAGCGAAATACGACCTAAAGGGAAGATGTTCACGTATCCTCGGATCTCGGGGCCATGTCTTGTGCCTGAACTTACAACGGTCAAGCCAAGGTAGCGTAGCATCGGCCCTCACTCCACGAGGCTGCCGTCGCCGCATGTGCGAAGTTCGAAACACGCAGTAGAAGTTGACACATTTGGCGGGGGCTGGTGTCTGTACAGGGCCCAAGACCAGATGACATGTGTTCGGCATAGCTCACTTCTTATAGTGCAGCGTTTTCCTACTCAACAGCCTGCAAGTGGTGTTTCTCGGCTGTTGGGATAAGTCTTATGCATATCTTATGCATGCACGTGCCTCATACTGCCCTGCCGCTTTGTCTGGTCAAATTCTGGCCACGTCATTTGAACTCTCGGCAGTATGCTGGCGTGGCATCATATTCAACTGTTTAATGCCCGACGTTTGTCCAGCTCCAACCCATGAGTTTTCAACACGCTTCACAGTCACAGATGCTGCTATGCATCAGGTACTAGGTTATTCGTTGTGGCCGGCAAACACAGTGGCAGAAAATGCTGGGCGCCGATGTGGAGTGGTTTGCCGACCATTCTTGATGTTTCCTGGAACCGCAGCCAGAAGCCTTCCCTGCGAACAAGCCCCGCAACACTTCGCCTCAGCATGTCCAATCTTCTTCCGTAGGAACACACTAAACTCGAAGCTGCTTGCTGCTTGAATTCCTGATTCGACAGCAGCTTTTCTGGCTCAGCCCATGCCTGCCGACGTGAAGCATTGGAATTGGTCAAGCACTGTTGGCGTGGGTCCTGCATGGCTTTGCCGTCGTTAGTGGATGTTCTGGCAGCCTTTCCTGACAATGCCAGCTATGACGATGTGCGGCAAACATTATTACCTGCTTTGCCAAAATGGGGTCGGGAGCCTCGCTTGGCCACTTCTGTCTTGAAGCAGGTGGAGCGCGCAGCAACCGTCATAACGATGATGGACGTAATGCAGGGCTGCCGCATAGAAACAAACAAGTTCCACTACAGCGTGGCAATTGCTGCATGTGAAAAAACTGGCGACTGGAAGCTTGCTGTTGAACTGCTCGCTCGCATGGAGCGGCACTTGGTCTCGCCAGATGTGGTATGCTTCAACGCGGCGATGGGAGTTTGCGAAAAATCTGCCGATTGGGATGGCGCCATTTCGATTTTGAGTTTGATGACTTCCCTGAGAACTTTGCCAGACACTGTCTCATATAATTCTGTGCTGGGAGCGTCTGCTCGTGCGGGGCATTGGGAAGTGGCTCTGGGCATTTTGTACCAACTTCATAGAAGATCTGCTGCCGATGTGATCAGCTTCAGCTCAGCTCTCGCCGCCTGCGCGAAAGGCACAAAGTGGGACACAGCTTTGCACCTTTTGGCTTCCATGCCAGCTGGGCGGGTGTTGCCAAATGCATTCAGCTATTCCTCAGCCATTGCAGCAACAGCAAACTCCGGCTTGTGGGAACATGCGGTGCAAATGCTCTCCGACATGGCGGAACGAGCAGTGCTCGCCGACGCTTTTGTATACAGTGCGGTGACCACTGCGTGTGGTAGAGGACAGGAGTGGGAAATGGCGATGTTGCTTCTGGGAAGGACAGTCGAAGAATCCCCGGATCACGCTGAGGTGGTCTTTAACAGTGCCATCAGCGCTTGCGCCACGTCCGCCCAGTGGCAACCTGCACTGTGGATACTAGCATCAATGCCTTTTCCCCAGGTTGTCAGCTACAACTCAGCCGTCGCCGCGTGTGGAAGATGCAGCTTGTGGCAAGTGTCAATCTCATTGCTAACCCGCATGGCCACGGAAAGCTTGAATCCAGATGAAATTTCGTACAACAGCGCCATCGATGCCTGTGGTGAAGGCGGTAGCTGGCAACTTGCCCTGGATCTCTTGGTACAGATGTACCGGCGAGTGGTACGCCCCGGCGAGGTTAGCTTCACGAGCGCCTTAAGCGCAACTGCCAGAGCTGCGAACTGGCATATGTGCATGGCAATGCTTTGCCGCATGGGCGAACTTCACCAAAATCTGACATCAGATGTATTTGGAATTGCCATGAGTGCCTGCGAGGGCAGCGGCGCGTGGGAGCCGGCTTTAGTTCTTCTCGAAAGCATGCTGGCATTGCGGGACACCCCGGACGCGCTGCATGTAGGGTCTGCAGCGAACGCATTACGCAAGAGTTCAGGGAGGAAGCGTGCCATGGATCTTTTGGAAATCATGAAAGAGGTATGGTTGCGCCGAGATGCAGAGAAAGGCTTGGCACTGACGAGAAAAGTTCCCACCTCCGTTGTCTCTCATCCCACAGTTCTGGGTTTTGGATGCGGGATCGTGGCAGCCAAGAAGTCTGACGACGTCACAACTGAAGTCTTTGCGGAGCGCATTGCTGCATTACTGTGGCCAGGAGCTCGCAGCACTGAAGTGCTTAGCATAGTCTCCAGGCTTGATCGAGCCACTTCTGGGGTTTTACCTTTGGCTTCGGGACCTGCAGGATCTTTGGCTGCGAACTGGTTGCAATCGCAATTTGCCAGTCGCCTTGTCAAGAAGAACTATGTGTGCTTATGCGAAGGCCCCAAGCTAGGCATGGTCTCTGAAACAGGTCAAGTAACCTCCCCGCTGCGCACCAGCAAGATCTACGAGACAAAGAGGACCGAGGTTTCTGAAGCTGGCCGAGAAGCGCTTACAAAGTACCGGGTTCTTGCACGGTACAGAGCGCCGACAGTGCCAAATCCTGAAGACCACGAGCTGATGCTCTTGTCCGTGAAGCCCGTGACAGGCCGAACCCACCAAATCCGAGTGCACCTGGCTCATCTGAATCGCCCTATTGTCGGTGATGGCAAATATGGCAGGCATTTGTCCATGCTTCCCGGCCAGAGACTCTTTCTTCATTGTAGTCGCATTGAGCTACGAGACCTCTTGGGCAAGCGTTTCTGTGTGAAGGCGAGATTGCCTTTGGAACTACGAGATGTTCTTGCATCACTGAAACCTTTGCGAATTGACGAAGCCTTCGGAGGCGCAAAAAGGTTGCATTTACAGTTCTTGCAGCTCGGAACCTCATCAGCAGTAGAATATAGACAGGATAGATTTCCTGTGGCCAAGGCCACAGTAACGGCCCCTTCTTTTCAGCTGTCCGAGATCGCAGTGCAAGCGAATGCTCCTTGCAGGACAGCATGTCCGCGATACAGTACTCTTCGAAGCATTTCGGCATACAGACATTCGTAGCCGGTCTTAGTCTTGATTACTTCTACGAAACCCACCAACGACAAACCCCGCCGTAAGAGTTCGGCAAGAACTCTCTTCACACATGGAAAATCGCAAGCAACGTCAATTGAAGTTGTCAAGGAGTTTTTCCGCGAAACTGAGTAAGGGTTCTCAGTGGGTCGTCTGGTATTGAGTTTACGATGACAGGTCCTAGTTTTTCTGCTTTTCCCATGCGTGTCTCTCTTTGCGAGAGAGAGAGTGGGTGTATAATATGATGGTTAGTTATACGGTTAAGTTATGCAGGGGTTGCAGTTCTGCTGTTGGGCACTCCCGAGTTATCTGCATGTGTGTGCGTGTGTGCGTTTTGCTGACGGTTTCGGATCTGACTTAAAACTGACACACAGGCACCCAGCTCCAAGTTGTTGTTGTCGTACTGCTTGCAAACTCTTGAATGACTTCAAAACTCATACACACCCTCCGCTCTGTCTGTTGACAGGGCCTACCCCGTGGCAGCATGTCTCTTCAGATTTGAGTGTGTTTGCGTCTGAGGGTGCTTGTCTTCAACCGCTTGCTTGTAGTCGGGCTTTGATTGTGTATGTGTTTGTCTCGACAGCAGCAACACGATGGGGATCTAGTTCGCGCTACAATAATGATTCAAGACGAGGGTCATCCTCGGTGGAGGATACAGGTGCCAATCCACAAGACTTGAAGCCTCGACATCAACGCAAAGCCTCATTAGAAACGCAGCTTCATGTGCATCATGAGGGCAGTATCTGCTTTGGGCACCAGAGCCAGCATTGTCATGCATGTCAATGTGAGCAGCGAGCAGTGGAAAAGATTACACACAAAGAGGGCTTGACCCTGGCCTCCCGTGCACAGCTCTGAGCGCAAGCAGGCACACAGCAACGACTCAAGGACTTTCGGACAGCTGGTTGTTGGTTGTTATAATTTGATGAATACAAATCTGGAAACGGGCCGCTGATTCGAAGCTGCATCGTGAGATTCTGAGGGGCAGCTTACACTTCCGGGTCCCAATCAGTTCTTTAGTGAAAGGTTGGCCCGCAGACATGGTCGCGGTTGCCTCAGCCGTGAAAATTCGCTGTGGATGTGGATATGCGAGTTCGCAAGGGCGATGCATCTTTGGGCTTTCGCTGGCTTCGTCTTCTTCGGCGCTGCTGGGCCGCTTGCTGCCCAGCGCAACCTGAGTGGAGCGCTCTCACGCGCGCTCTGTTATAACAAGCTCGCAGGCCACTGATTTTCGATTTCCTCACCACCGCAGAGTTGCACGACTTCGATTGCGTGGAGGCGCCTTCCCACCGCCACTTTAAACGCCGGAGGATGTCGAAAAATAGCTAAGCATCTAAGAAGCATTGCCTATAAGTCCCTGCGCACGTCCAGGCGGCTGTGGTTTTATGTAATGTTGTGTTGTTCTTTGAGTCTGTATGTGTGTGTGGATGGGTGGAAGCCTTGGTTCCAAAGGACGAAGAGTTTGCAGAAGGTTGTGCAGCGCATGTCCCTGGACAGGTTACCCGAATGCTTTGGATCGAAATGGTACTGTTTTCAGTGTACAAGTGATGAAAATATGAAGCACTTACCACCTCTGTGTGTTGGGTTTGTCGCCGGTTGGCAAAAAGAGAGGGGGAGAGAGATAGACGCCGGGGAAATCCATCCCGCATGCATAGTAATGCCTTTCCGGTTGTTTGGTTTAGGGGGCTTCGGCTATGGAAGGGTCTCCCTGGTGTCTCCTACAGTCCGGCCCCTTCCTTTGCAATCAAGGGCCCTGTATGGTCCCCACATAGATCTCATGTCGCTATGTTCTCAGATCCGGGGAAACCCCCAGGGCATTCTGTTCAGGTTCCTTGTCTTTGGAAGGTTCCCTGGGTTTTGGTTTGAGGGTTTTTTACTATCTGCACTACTCTCTTGTACCGAGTCTAGGCTGGACAGAATGGGAGAACATCAGAGCGTATGAGCCTGTAGTTTTTCATGTCGAGTGAAGCTAGTGCTGGCAATGCTGGGGAGCCTTCCCCATCTTCCTTTGAGTCGCCCTCACAATCTGAAGTTGAACATGTCCCAGCACTTTCGGCACGTCCACTATTTGTGCTTGACAGGGGAATATCCCCTTCTCTTTCAGTTCAGTTCAGTTCGGTTCTGTTCTGGTTCCTGGACTTCAGTAGGTTTCCTGCTTTGGGGTTTTTATGGGGCCTTCTCCCTTCGGGCTGGTCATAGCTGAAAGAGAATCGCTGGCACATTACCCACTAGGCAGCTCCATGCCTCCAAGAAAGTGAAGCCGAGGCGCCATGATCTAATGATTTGATCTACCGTCCTTATACTGATCGCTGTTTGTTGGCCATTGCTGTTCGCATTGTTCGCAACTTTCTTTCGCGCGCCGCCTCTGCCTTTCTGGTGCATGAGGATCTCACCTTTCGCTCCCCACATGTCGGGGGCGCTAACGCGCGCGGGTGAGGGGGACTTGTTCTCCCTTGCCCCTAGTCTTGGCGAAAGAAAGAGATAGAGAGAGCCGCGGTGGTTTGGTTCGGGATGGAGGCAGGGGAGGCTTCGAGGTTGCGTTAAAGGTGTACGGGGGACAACCCCGAGCCGTTTCACGCCGACGTGCGCAAGACGCAGTGCAGACTGGAGCCCCTAC
>CAJNDV010005202.1:5986-45529 GCA_905221635.1 Symbiodinium sp. CCMP2456 | reverse complement strand
CAGAGGTGGTTGGTAGGGGGGGTGGGCGCCTACTACTACTACTACTACTACTACTACTACTACTACTACTAGTGGCAACTACTACTACTACTACTACTACTACTACTACTGGCAGTTGCTTAAGTCGTGCCTGATTTTCCTGATCAGAGAATAACAAGAAGGAGAAAAGATTCTTGGAAAGTCGTACATTTCACGAAATGCAGAGGAAGCAAGGCAGAATGGCAGGTTGCAGGGCAAGACCAACTGATACTGACAATCGCGGGAGAACGCGCTGATCGCAGGAGTTGTCAAGACATGCTGCTACAACGTTGATGTGATGCTTCCCGCTTGTGAGCAATGCAAAGATCATAAAGCTCCTTAATGTTTACAGAATGGGCTTGACTTGAACCCTAGGGTATCGCTAGGGTTTCATTGAAATACCAGAGACCCGGATCAATGACACGTGATACTACTACCACTGCTACGACGACAACGACCACTGCTGCTGCTCCTGCTCCTGCTCTTGCTACCGCTTCATGATCGACCGCCGTAGATGGAATTCCTAGGCTCTGCAAGGTTGAGCTCCTTGGCGCATGGCAACCTAACCTAATAAGCCCCATGCTCGGCGGGAGAACAGCAAGTCTGAACTCGTACCTGTTTGCATTTCGGCACGGCCGGCTCTTTTCGACATTTTTGCAATTTCGGCATGGCAAATCCAAATCTGATGTGTTAGTTGATACTGCGAGGCGGTGCGATATTTGCTGGTGTAGATATGTCACAAGATGTCACAAGGTGTCGGCATGGCAAAAGCAAATTTGAACTGCTAGCTGCTAGCTGTATTGTCTCACACCTGCCACTGCTAGGGTGGGTTTGACAGGCTCTTCCTATGGATTTACCTATGGTTAGCCGACTCTGATGCGCTTCGGTTGTATGGATTCTTGTTTGGGTTTCGTCGGGGCGTAAAGGCTCCCAGATCAACGTCAGCACGTGGATCGCGATTCTGCATGTTTTTTTTTGGTTCCAAGCCTACTGCTCTGTACAGAGTTCAAGACACGGTGTGTGGATCATGTTGTGTGTCAGGCGGAGTTACATGGGGGAAAGAGCAGGCAATGTGACTTATGATGAGCACTGAACTTGTGGAATGGATTGTTCAGGCTGCTTAATTTACCAGTGTTACATGGTGAGTAGCGGTTTTGCTGCGACTTCCGTTTTTGAGTCGTAACACGTGGTTACATGGGGGAAAGGCTTGCCGCCCACCGCTCATGTTATGACTTCGGCGTTTCCTTGTAATAGTTAATAGTGGAACAAGACCACCGTACTGCCTGCTGAACGCGCCCCGAGCATGGGGTGCTGCAAGGTACATGTAGCTCGGGTGTAGCTCCCGAAATCAACGCTCGGTACATGGATCTTGGCTGCAGCCCCCGAGATCAATGCTCGGTACGTGCATCTCGGGTTTATCTCCCACAACCAATGCTCGGTACGCATATGCTTGGGTGCAGCCCCCGAGAATGCTCGGCACGTGTATCCTGGGTGTAACTCCCAAAATCAATGCTCGGTACGTGGATCTTGGATGCAGCCCCCTGAGATCAACGCTCGGTATGTTGATCTCGGGCGTAGCCGACAAAATGATTTGCGATTGGCAGGTGTTGCTCCAAAGATCAGCGCTCGATTCGTGGATCGCGGTTGAAGTCCCAAGATCCCAAAAAAAAACTCGAAATGTGGGATTTCGATACATTGGCCTTCGGTTCGTGTGACAAGAAAAAGCAGCGTCTACTCGTGGAATCGGTGCCAACATGCATCCTAGATTGAAATGAAAATTTCTTGAAACCCCAGCGTCGGGCACCTTTCCTGAAAATTGAGCTTGCGAGACTTGGAGACTACAAACAGCGTTTACGTGGAGATTAGTTGCCATCTATTGAAAATCTATTGGTGTGTGCTCGCACTACTGAGATGTAATTCTCTGGTACAGCACCCGAACACGGGTGATGTGTAGTCTCGCCGACGGGTGTGAGATAAACCCACCCTGGTATTGGGTCCCTTGGCTAAAAAGTTTCATTCTCGAGCTTGGACTCTTAAAGCAGCCGGTGGAACATTTGGAGTGCGGTTTATTCCACTACTCATCAGTGTTTGATCCATCATGGGTGTGAGGCAGTGTCCCGACATAGAGATGAGTGACGGGAGTTGGCGTCTCGTGATCCGATGTTTTTTGTCGTGATATAGAAAGCCAGAGGTCGCTGCATGCAGACAGGAGCCAGAGGTCAGCCGTCGCCTCCAGCACTTGCCGTGTTTAGACCCTATTGAAAGGTGCTCGGTCAAAAGGTTGCCCTGGTGCTAGTTGCCTTCCACCGTAGTTTCATATGCTTCCCGATTGCGACAGGCCCCAAAGACACACGGACCAGGGCCAACGACTACGTGCACGCCGTGCTTGATAAGGGCTTGCCACAAGGCACTGTGTGAGCTTCTTCTAGATCAGTCTTATGGAGGTCAGGGAGGCGGGCCGCAAAACTAGAAAGGTTGTGGGAGCTTTACGGGTCGAACAGCATACATCACATTCTCAGCCTTCTGCTATTGGACACTGGCTACCCGCCCCGTTTTGCTCGGATTCTTGTTTCAGCCATGAGCTTCTGAAGAAGGAGTCTGGGGTACGCCTTAGCCGAATCCCCGAATCTTGAAAGCCCAGGATGTTTGGGCATTGTGTGCTGCTGTTTCATCTTCCAGGATCGCATCCGCGCCGCACCCGCTTACAAGACTCACCTGCCTAAAAGAATCTGCACGTGAAGGGATAAGTCGGATAAGTCAGGGATAAGTGTGTTGGCGTACTGTTGCCCACAGCCGCGGGGAAAACATGGCACAAGCCTCGTTGGCAAGCATTGTGGGGTCCAGGCGCTGGCTGCGAAGACGTCACGGTCGTGTCTGTGCTGCCGGAATGGGCCGAGACATGGGATGGGAGGCAAGCCATGGAGCAGGAGTTCCTCGGTGTCATGCGAAAGGGCAGGACTTCATTTGTTGCTAGGCGGGATTGTGCTGAACCGTTCACAGGGTCAGGAGCCTTGACGCAGCATGCTTCGCTGTTGTGCTACTAGATCTCACCGTGATGCTTGGGAGGGTCGAAAGCCGGGAGCCTGGCTTCGGGGCCCAGTGAGCCAACGACACTGCCGCCGTTATCGTTCGTCCGGTTGCTCTCGCAACCGGATTGCCTTGTCGCTCTGTTGTGCTCCGAGATGACGAGCACCTATCCAGTCAGCTCAGAGTTGCTTTTGCGGCTGCCGTTGTGTCCAACTTCGTAGCTGCGTGCTCTTACTGCGGCGATCCGTGAAGCGGTGCCTTGCCACCGCAGCTGCATCCCACAAAGTAGCACTCAACTTCGCTGCGGCCCTTCGTCAGCGTGATGGTATCTCATGGTGACTTGGTTCAAGGTCAACTTCCGGAAGGCGGCGCTATCTCATCGCGGTGGTATCCCACGGTTCACAGTATGTTCATGTATGTTCACAGTCAATGTCTTCGAGATAGCGCGGTGTCAGCAGGGAATAGTGGTGTTCCCAAGGTTCGGGCTTCTTTGTGGCGGTGTTTTCTCACTGCGGCGGTATTTCACCGCGGCTTTTTGCCATCGCAGCGGTACAGCTCTTGTAATTGCTTGTCGTCGTTCGTATGTGGTGGCTGCAGTTTGCTCAGATTCTGTTGCGTTGTTCTTGCTGCGTGCGTGCCTTCAGCCTTTGGGCAAGAAGTTGCAAAATGTGATTTGTTGTTGCTGGGCTGCGCTCGTGCCCATTTGATCCCTCACCATCCCTCGTCTCGCCTCACTCTAGAACTGAGCTGCTCGGCTGTGCTTTTTACCTCCTCGTTGCTGGGTCGCATCGTTTCCCGAATTGCAAGTGTCGGGGGCGCACCTTGTGGCGCAGAAAATTGAACCTGTATCGGAAAGGCAAAGACCCGGAAGGTGCACTGATCGATTGAGCGTCCACATTTGGGCATTAGCATTCTGGAGCATGAGCTGCCATGGTCCAATCTGTTGGGATGTTTGCTGCATGATGCGGCATCTTCATTGGGGGCCTTCTTTACTTAGATCTGCCACATTGCTTAGGGCTGTGAGCACCATGAGCTGATTCCTAGGCTCAGTGTGCTGATCAAGATGGAGGCACTGGCAGGACCTGGCTAAGCTTCAGAAAGCAAATTAGGATCGAGGACCCAGGTGTCCACATGGCGCCAAGACTTACATGGCTACTCGTCGTTCTCCATTGATACAATCTGACAGCTCAGCTTATCTAGGCATACGGCACCACAGCTTCGATCAATGTACAACCACCGCAGGGCTAAATCGCCACCAGCTGGGCCCTCGTGTCGGCTCAGGACGCACAGCTCTGGCGGTTGGGCAGATGGCTGGCCTGCCTTACCGGCGACAGAGTTGGTCAGGCGCATGTGCTAACAGGCGGCAGCATTTTGGTGTTTACTTACCCCTCGGCTCCCTCGCGCCAGGATGGGTTGAACGCTTCCAGCCTGTCATCGCGACTCTTCCAAAATTGCGAGCAGTTTGTTGATCTTCTGGTCTTGACATTGACAGCAGTCCAACCTTCCTGAGTTAGTTTAGGTCAAGACTACATCTCCAGGCGCGACCAAAGCCAAAGTCATGTGGTGCTGGGCAACGCGGTGGCACAAGCATCCATGCCTTGCAAATGTGATAGAGGGCGGATCTCACGAATTCCAGGATGGGGCGCTCGAGGAAGCAGATGGCAGCAAGCTGCAGCCGGCTGTTCGGGTTTCCATCTACGGAAGGCATGTGGCGAAGACCCGCGTGCATATGGCATGTGTCGAGCAGAGCTGCAGGCTGCAAGCCAGGGCAATGGCTGTTGGTCAAATCCTTGCAGCAGCCGATAGGGAGGCAGTGCTGACATTGCAGCGTCGGTTGACCGTAATCTTCTGGAATCTCAAAGCTTGCGACACGGGCAGGCCGCGGGACTCATGGCCGCACAGGTTGATGCTTTGCGACGAAACTATAGCGACTTGCTGATTCAATCCGAGGGTGGCCCAGGACAGATCATGACTGTACCTGTCTTTGCTACTGTTGTGTGCGCCCGCTGCAGCAGGCAGGAGTAAAGAGTTTGCCCAGGAGCGGATGGCCTGCAGGAGTTCGATTTGGGATGCGATGCTTTGGTGATGAAACGCTTCCTGCAGAAACTTTGCAATGATTGAAGCATATTGCAAGCTGCCATACGCTGCCGATTGCACTTGCCAGCTAGCGTTAGGACCCTAGGCCGTACGATTCAAAAGCGAGCAAGCGCAACGAGACGCTGGAGAGCGCACGGCCCCAAGAAATGCGAACTGAACGCTTCTGCACTCGCATTGCCGTGTTAAGCATTCGACTGCTGGAAGGTTCTATTAGCGAGTGGCTGCAAAGACTTGCATATTTATCGTCGACCAGTTGCCGATGAGTTCCGCTTCTGCTGCTTAGCCACAGCCTGAGTTGCCCAAGCAACATCGTGACCTTTCATCTCCGCACCCTGGAATGCGGATTTATCTAAAGCAAGGTTCTGGGGCACAGAAGCCAGCGGTGGCTTGCTGCAGAGATCTTGAGGCTCTGTATGGCTCTTGCTTGCCTCGGATTGACACCAGCATCCGATTTGTGAGGACCGTCCTGCACAGCCTTGATGCAAGATCCTCTTCTGCATTGCATTCGAAGCTGCGCAGCGACTGCACATTGGTGAAGGTTCCCCATCAGGCACGGAAGTACAGTTGTGGTGGTTTTGTGGTGCGGCTGGCATGCTACCGTTTTGATTTGCGCAATGCGCTCCAGGCGGTTGGTCAAATCTTTGGGAAACAACGGAAAAATCTACTAAAGCTGCCCGCTGTCGGCAAAAGGTGCCAGGTTCAGCTTTCTGTTGGCCATGTTTTTACTGCCACCTATTTAAAACCCGTTCATTTTAAGGATGAGCGACACCCAGACCGTGATCGTTAAAGTCAAGGAGGTCAAGAGCATCTCGCCCCTCAGTTCGGTTTTTTCTGCCACCACTCCGTTTGAGCTCCAGCCTAGGTGCTGAAGCGGAGAAGCGTGATGCAGAAGAAATTACGAGTTTTATGACGAACATGTACCAGGCACCGGTACGGCAGACAGTGACCAGTGAGACCAGTGCGGAGCTTTGGCGAGCCATGCGGGAGCGCAAGGTAAGACCAGTGCCAATTGGACCACTTGCCACGTAAGATCATTCAAATTTTGCAGTGATCGATAACAAAAACCTGAACCGGTGGTTGTGGGTTCTTGATGTTGTTGATGTTGTTGTGAAGATGGAAAGGGACAAGCGTACTATTTGTGTTATGCATGGCGTGCTGCCCCCACTCGGGTGGTATTTAGTCAGCATCTTCTATCTCTACGAGCCACCTGCGATCGAGTAGCAGAGACAGGCAGAAGACGGGAGCGAGTTTGCCGTGTTTGGCAAGCCCCTGGCCCAGAAAAGGGCTCTTGCCAGCATCTTCGCGACTGTCGAAAGAGCCTCGACCTATTGGTGTTCCTCTGCATTTTGCTAGCTCCAGCTCAAACGTCTGAGGACTGGTGCCAGGTTACGTCTTGCCAATAAGCCCTCAGGACATCAGCAATGCGAAGGCAGCAGTCTCCAAATCAGTAGATGCAATGCGAGACCTTGTAAGGAGAAAATCGACGAGCTTCAATACGGTCTGGACAAGCTTCGTTTGCCCTTCGAGTTTCAGGAACAACGGAAGTGCACACTTGTTCTGTGCTGCCCGACGAACACTGGCGAGTCTCAGGAGAATGCCAGCAATGTGAAGGCAGAGCCCTGGCGTTTTTGACGTCCTGGGTCCTGAGTGCTACAGATGGTTGGGTAATGTCCAGATGCGACGAATGCGTAACACACCCAAGGAGATCTTGTCCTGTGCGACTGATTGCCATGCAGCTTGCGTCGCGGATCTGCAATCTTGCAGCAGTAAGCACAGATTGCTTGCTCGTGGGCTGCTAGATGCTGCTGGCATTCGCGCGTGAAAGATCTGAACACAGGACATTTGTATTGTCTGGGCTAGGATGAGTCGATTCTCTTGAGGTTGCTACTTGCCGGTGATCAGCACCAGAGGCAGAGAGCGCGAGAGTACGCCTACTTCCTCCGTGGCAAACACGAAGGCGCCTGAATCTTTCTTAACCCAACTCAGTACTCGGTGAGCGCACAAGCTTGCATCAAAGGCCAGTTCCCGAATGTTCCGGGCCTCGGGACTCGGTCCGATGCTTGCAGCTTATGGGTAGACGAGCGTGCTTCGAAGTCGCGATGGTTCTTGGATGAGCTGAAGAAGCTAATGCTGGAAACAAAGACGTGTGCTTTTTTCGATGATGGCCATGATGAAGGGAGGAAACTTCGAAGGTTGGTCTTTGCAGGATTCGGTGTGACACCGGACAGCATCCCAGACATTTGCGAGCTTGCGCAATCTCTGGTGCAAAAGGCCATCGACTGGATCGATCAGAGGCCGGAAGTCTCATGTTGAGGGCGAGCCGCGTTTCACTCGTCACTGAGACACCTGCGCGCTGACTGACTGACTGATTGACTGACTGTCGCAGGTGCAGGAAGCAAGAGACGAAGGCATCAAAGTCTTGGACGAACTGGAAAGATGCGAAAACATGGAACAGCTGGGAGCAGACCTCGAAAAGCTGGGAGCAGAACTCCCGGTGGAATTCAGAGAACTCAAAGCGGGAGGCTTCCGCAGATTGGTCACATGAAATCTCTGACGTCTCGCAGATCGAAGTCTCCACGGGGATGCCATGCATGCCGCCAATGACTCCCGCCTTGCCGAAGCCGTCGGGGCCGTCGCCGTCGATGGATGCGATGCCCACCACTGCAAGCTTTGGACCTCACGGCGGAGCTGCTCCCAGAACACCAGCCTTTCACGGACTGGACGCAGATGCACGAAGCCCTTGCGCTTTCGGGCCCCATGGCGCGATGGCTCCGAAAACCCCCGCTATAAGCAACAGTCCGAATCGGATTCCACCACCAGCAACGCCAGCTGTGTTTGGAACGAGGCTTCCTGCAGACGTTCCTGAGCCAGCTACGCCTGCACCTCTGAGAGTGCCTGCCCAGACTGTGCCCGGCCCACTGACACCTGCACCACCTCCTGCAACTCCAGCTACGTCAACACACAGCACAGCTCCTGCTGCTGGCATGGCTGGCACTGACCGAAGGCACACGGTCCCAGACCCTGCGACTCCGACAGTGTGGAGGGTTCCTCCATCGCACACGGCTGGGTACCTACAAGAGCCTCCACCTCCCCAGACACCAGCTGTAGCTCCAGCACGAGCTCCTCCGCAGACTCCCGCCGCCATCGCATCGATGCACCTAGCCTCAAGAACAGAAGTCAGCGAAACGTCACCGGAAATAGTTTTGGAAGGCTCTTTAAACAACACCATTGTCGCAGATGCAATCTCCACTTCTACGACATTGGCAATAGTTCGAGCCGGCCCATACGCGAACAGTCAAGCTGTAAAGGTCGAGCCAGCACCAAGAGCATCGTAGTGACGAAACTGTACGGAACCATTAGAGACCGGTCCCCTGACTGGAAACACCTACCCCTACCCGAGAGCATAGGCTTTTTGACCTTTAAGGCTTTAGGATTTTTAGGGGATCTCCAGGCGACCTTAGCCAACAATCGGGTAGGACATGTCACCGGCAAGCGTGTGCAAGCGGCCCAAGCATCCATCCAACTGGTGTTTGCCATAGTGCCATAGTGCACAACGGAGTTTTCCCTAATGACAAGGCAACGTGGCGAGAGCACGGATGAATGCTTACCGCCTGGCTGGCAGAGGTGCTTCGGCATGTTAATCCGAACATGCATGTGGAAAGCGTGCCGGAAGAGTGCAAGCGAAGGCGGGTTGACCAGCCTTGGGACAAGCTAAGGTGCTTCTCAAGAACGCACAAGAAACCATACTACTTCAACGCCAAGCTGAACAAGTCACAGTATGTGCGGCCATCTTGAGAAAAGCATCCATTGCTTGCAGATTACTGGACCATGCTATATTGAAACGTCTTGCAACAGTCACTGGCGGCCTCAGGCACCTCTGACATGTAGTGCGCGCACTGCAGGCAGATGTGAGAAAATGGCTCCCGGAGCTGGCCTGTTGAGCACCACTTGTTGTGTGCGCAAATGCGGAGCCAAAGAGGTCGTGTCAGACGCCTGCCTTCGAGCTCGTTGTCCTTAGACGTCAGCCAGTCAGTTTACGCATGTTACAAGTAGAATGTGTGAGGATAAGTCCACCCGAGACCGGCATCCTTGCTTCACTTCACCGCAGGGATATCGGATGCTTCTTCCGAGTGCGCATTGGGAGCTCTTTCTGCGGTGCTTCTGGTGAGAAGCTCGTCACTCTTGCGTCGGAATTGTCAGCAAGCTGTGATGACGTGTGATGACATGAATTTTTGCATGCGGAGGTTCTCTTGTGCGTGGCACCAAGTCTTCGCAACTCATGAGTGTCAGCTTCAGCAGCACTCGCCGAAATTCCTGTTCTACAAAGTGCCGTGGGCTTCCAGGAAAGGAAGTAGCTGCCCTTGGATGGCGCGTGGCTCGAAGTCGCCGGGCAAACGTGACCGGACCAGCCTGCGCAAATATCTCGTGTTAAAAGTGCACGAACTACGGTACAGGCCCCCCACGAATCGTTTATCCCCTGCACACCGTGTGCTCACAGGAGTGAAAGACGAGCATGCAAAAGGAGTGTGCGCTGTTTGTAGCATTTTCATGCTAAGCAGAATTTGTTGCACTCCATTCAGACTTTTTCGAGTCTTCGCACTGAGTTTATGAACATTGTGTTCCACTCATCCACTCGATCTGCTGGTGCCGTTTGTGCTGTATTCACATGTTCCCCATGTATTCTGCATTGTTATCACATTCTAATCACACTTTGCGCCTTGGTGCGCTGATCTCGCCAACCGTCTAAGTTTGCCTACCCTTTATCCGGATATTCTGCACAAGCACATGTAAATCGTTTCGGGGCTGGCAAACACAACAGAACAATCCTGACATCTTCTTTGAACTTCTTGCACATTCCGGCGATTCTTACTAGCATCGCCACTTGCACGATGACGTTCTTTTCGAGACAACTTTCACCTCGTGCCCATGGCTGCAGTGAAGCTTCAACAGCTGCGGAACAAGTTCCGGAAAGGCGTTCTTTGGAATGCAGTCCTTGATGTCTCGGGGCAGCTTCAGCATGGTGAGATAGGGAAGAAGATACATGAGTAGATCAGCCACTTTCACGTCAGCTTGGGAGCATGTCGGCAAGTCACTGGGAACGAAGAACGGATTTCGCGATTCGTCCAGACGAAAGCAAGAGTGCGAGGAGGCCTTTGCAGAAGAAGTTGCTCGAAGATGGAAGCCAAGGTTGAAGGCAGCTTAGCTCTTGAATCCTTTCGCATAGCGCCAGTTTTTTCCGGCCGGCGACAACTAGCGTCTCTGGCATCGCGACATCAAGCGCGGGTACAGTCTATCAGAGTCCGCTGAGCGGTCCATACAGCCCGCCTGAAGTGACCCCGGGGCAGACGCTTGAAAAACGGAGGGCACTGGAGGAAAAGCTTCAGATACTGCTTTCTGGAGCAGATCATGATGCCGCAAATTATGCAAGGCACTGCCGGCTGCTCTAGCCGACATGAGTTAGTGCCCCGATCGTTTTTTGCAAATTGCACAGCCTTTCTGGAGAAGCTGCTCGACCAAGAAGGTCAGCGTTTGATGATGTATGGCGTGTGGCTTAGCCTTTGGCATGTCGAGCCAGCCAAGCCAGCCAGCATCTCGCAAGGAGGGCCTTCCTGGGCCGCTCTCTGCCCTTGTACGCCGCATAGAGCACAGCAGAGCACAGCCTGGCGCCTGGAGCTGCGATAAGAGATGCCGTCTCATGCTACAGGTATCTTCTCGGCACGTCGGCATGGCCGGTTGCTTCACTTCTGGCCTGATGCCAAGGGCTCTGGAAATTGCAGAGTCCCAGCTGCCCAGCCATCTGATCAGGCCAAGTGGCAATCCACTTGTGGGGGCCAGTTCCTGCAGCAACGACCCACGCAGCTTCACCAAAAAAACATCACTTTTGTCAATCACAAGTCTGGACCCACTCAAGCTGGGTCAAACGTCAGCACCTCAGAGTCGAGGACATGCTTCCATGGAACGACAGAAACAACTCAGCAAGGAGCCCAACTCAACGGCATTGGCACTTTGCGCACAGCCAGCACCCAGGTGATAAAAATTCTATGGACTCCTGCAAACGAGATCTAACAAGCGAGGCCGGAAGTGCTGGAGTTCTTGATGCATGTCGAAGCGGCTACGCAGGAGCAGCCAGCCTCTCAGCGTATCTGAGTACCTGTGCTCAGCTCTAGCTGCATCCTGCACTCAGTTTGATGCCGCTCCTTTGGCGGCCAAAGGAAAAGGCTGGGGCAGCAGAAGTCCTGCAGGAAGCCCACGAGCGTTTCTGCGCTTGACGAGTGTGCTGTGAAATTTGCTACCGGACCGAGGCTCGGGCTCTTTGTCTCCAGCACCCTGCGTCCGGGGCCAACACGCCGAGCCGTGGCAACCTCCTTCCTGAATTGGGAGCCAGAGGTCCGCTGACGGCGTTCATGAACAGATGCTCGACTTGAATTGCGCACCAGTTCGCACCGCTCGTGCCACTTGCGAAACTCAGAGATAGCAAGGTGCACCTCGAGCAGACCCAGATTTCTGGACGGCCTGCGCCGCAGCTTGTGCTGCAGAGGGTGCTGCCCTTCTTTTGCCCAAGCCTGAGTGGCAGTATGACAGCAGAAGTTAGACAACACACAATCAGTGCATACCAGAGCAGCATGTTAGCGCCAAGGATCCGATTGCTTGGCACGCCAGTGCCACGTGACCCACTTGACCGTTCGGGACCAAGACTGTCAAATTATCACTCCCATCGAAACTCAATGTCACGTTGCTGCCGTTGCAGGGCCTCGGCTAAGTGAGCGTGCCCCTTGAGAGCGTTTTGAATGAATTCGAAAAACCAGGCGGTACCACACGCTTCCCAGGCTTGCCAAGTTGGTCGCCCACATGCCCTTTGCCACCATAACGGAGACCTCGGCTGCCAGAGTCTGACCGAAAGCCCTTCACCGACTGTTTTTGTTTGATGGTCCTTGTTTGCTCAAGGTATTTTCTGCTGCAATCGCTGCATCGCACTACGTCGCGTGGCGCTCGTGCATACCTCAGACGCTGTAGACATAAGAGGATCCCAAAAGCGACAACGTGGTAGGCATGACCTGTTTCTGGACGTCAAACGTCACGAGGCCTCGGCCTTGGTGTTGAATCGGCTTGGCATCGCCAAACTGTGTAGTCACAGGGAGCGGTGCTGTGCTCCTTCAGCTAAGCATGCCAAAACTTAAGAAGGGGCGGCTTGCATCAGGTTCGCCGAGTGCTGGGAAAGGCAGCGGAGCAAGAAAGACCCTAAGCGACTGTCTTCCTCCAGTTGTCCCTGTGCAGACTGTCTCCACATGAGGTGCAAGAGTCCTTTCAGCAATGCAACTCCGGCTGCGGATTGCTGCAGAGTTTTCATGAGGCTTGGTCGATTTTTAGATTCAGAAGAAGCTGTTCGCCAAACCGTGGGCAGGGCGTGCACCAAAATCGTCTTCGTTTTTGGGAGGCACGAGTTGGCGCGTTGGGCTGGCAACTCTTGGGCTACCTATTTGGAGGCTGTGGCTGAAGCAGATCTTCCTCCGCAGCAGTCCCAAGGGGCGTGGACTGGAGAACGATCGAGCACCGAAGCATACAGCGGCAACATCTTGAATCTTGCTTGTATCTGCTTGTAGCTGCGGCTTGTTGTGTAAGGTTGTGGAGGCAGGTTTGCCGCGTGGGTCCAAGAAATGATGAGTGTCTCTGTGCATGCTGGGGCTGGGCAGCCGGGGCGGCAAAGGCTGGCTCATTTCCAGACCAACGACACGCACGGAAGGCTGCCGCCTACATACCCCAGTGTAGCGCAGGGAAGGCCTTGGCACGTGCCGCCCCTGACATGAGATGGGTTGGAAAGTCGGTTGTTGGTTTTGGTGGGGGCGGTTGTCGAAGATGGCAAATGTTGGCGGCGGTGCCCTGAAAAACGATAGGGGGTGTCCAAAAGACGATACCCCCCAATGCAGCGATGTGGCCGTTGCAACTGTAACCTTAGCTCCTTGTTTCGTTCAAGAGCGGGCTTCGGGAGTTTGGGGTTTAGTAATTAAGGTTGTAACGGCAGAGTCTGGGTTCAAAGGGTGTCCAGGTTTTCGGGATGGAAATTTCAGCATTTCTGAATTCTCGAAACCCTAGAAGCTTCAACCCCAATCTCAAAAAGCCATGGATGTTCTCCGAAGCAAGTTCTTGATGACTGTCCGATGCTGCCGGCCACATTGAAATTGAAAGCAATGAAAGCGCAAAACCCACATGCACCTCAAACTCGAGGCCCAAGCCTGACCTTGTGTTTTCCGGCTCGGAAGGGAGATCTGCAAAGAGGGAAAAAAACCCTGGACCCAAAGGATTAGAGTCTAAGCCACAGCCCCCTTAAAAGCAGGTAACGCTTCGCTCCGGCAAAAGTGACTAGGGCGCCTCGCGCAGTTCCAAAAAACTGCGCTGGCGAACGCTCAGGCTTGCGCCTTAAACCCTAAACCCTAAAAAAGGAAGGTTTAGGGTTTTTTAGCGTTTAAGGAATATTAATCAATAGCCAAGCGGAGTCAGCCCAGCCCAGCCCAGCCCAGCCCAGCCCAGCCCAGCCCAGCCCAGCCCCAATGCAGCTTTTTGCTCGCACGCTTCAAGCTGCCAACAGCGCAAAACGATAGGGAACGCCCTAATGCAAGGAAATAGTTGGCAGAAATAAACAATTTTGACGCTTGCTCACTTCATTCCCTGTCTGTGTCGACGACAGCCCAGCGCCGCCTCATCCCAACAGGTCCCCCTTAACACTAGATGCTAGATATTAGGTATTGCCTTAGAGAGTAGAGACCAAGGTTTGTGTTTTGAGAACAGACCTATGTGTGAGGGAACCACAAGAGATATGCTCCGAATGGGAAAAGCTTCATGATCGTCCTCATAGTCATGCAGCACCTGAGCCATCAGACTACGCAAGGTCAGATGTGAAACGTTCCGCTGACCGTACTGATGAGTGATCTGGCAAAGCTGCTGAGGTTGATCCAGATGCACCGGCGAGTGAACCGATCAGCAAACAAGCAAGACTGTCATTGGTTGTGTCGCAGATGCGTGCATTGAGTGGAATTGATTGAAACTTCTGTGTTGAAGGCGAATGCCGAAGCAGGAGGAATGGAACAGGGGGCAAGGATTGCCAGAGCCACGACAACTGTCACAGAGTGAGTTCCCCTCCAGAGGCAAAACCAGCATGAATGATGACGGAAATCAAGCCTGGCCCATAAGTCTTTCGGTGGTGATCAGAAAGTGCTGCAGAAGGATTGCACACAGGAGCAAGGACTCGGCTGTTGTTGGGTCGATGGGTGAGGGGAATAATGATGCCACATCGAAGTGTCGCTTTGTTATTGATCGATGCTTACAAGGCATTGCACCAATGTACGACCGCATTATCTTCGTGTCGGGATCTAGCTTGTAATGTCATCGGCACATACCTGGAGTGACGCTTGCAAGCATTCCAGTGGCATTGCACACGCCATGATGGGAGAACGTTTGTTGGAAGTTTAAGAAACAGTGTGCGGCATGCACGCCATGGTTGTGGCAAGATCAGCTCGCTGAAAGCATGCCTGACTACAAACTCACGGGGTATGTCACCGACCCGCATCTTTACGTTCACGAATCACTGCGATTGTAGGCTCCGATGTTGCATAGACATGATGAAATGAGCTCCAAGTCCATGAACACGGAAATGTCATAGCAAGTGCTGTTTATGACGACGTCGCCTGATACGCATTAGCATTTCGCTTGACATCTGCATGTCCAGTACATACTGAACTGATGCGGTTCTGTTTTTGTTTGGAATGGAGAAGAGCCAGACGGTGAACACCACGGTTTGGTCGACAGTTGCAACAATGATGAGCCTCAGCAATGAGGCACATGCACTGTATCGGTTTCACTGGTTGCGCTCCATAATTTTCCTTCCATTCGTGCTTACATGAAAACGGTATGCACATGCAAGCCATCACAAGCATGTTCCGGACGCGGCCGGCCTGCTTCTCACTTCTGATGGTTTCATGCGCAGGTTCCTTGCACAGTACACCAAAGTCGCCGCCTGAGAATCCTTAGGGTAAAGCGTGCAGGAGCTGAGTTTGTCCAGCGATGGAGCTTTCCGCGTCAATTTGACTAGCATGCTCAGCGAAGTTGAACCGCAATCCAACAAACAAGCCGAAGCGAATATGTGTTTTTCTGGCGCGAGCAGCACAAGTAGTACGATAGCTGCCTGGCCTAATTGAGATCAAATCAGGACGAACTACCATGACCACGTTGCGAGTGGAGTGAACTCATCTCGAACAGCAGAGATTGGGCTTAGTTACTGTTGTTTCCACATGGCATCAACACCGAAATGTGCCGCTAGTTAGCCCGGCTCACATGCCAAGCATCCATTTTGGGAAGTTGATTTCAAGCAACGCCAGGAACTCCGCATATAAGCTCGTGGAACAACCGGGGCCCTGAGGAACACCACAGCACATAAGACCTGCCTCAAGCACCTGCCGCGATCTGCAAGCAATCGCCCACCAAAGCCAAGTTTGAGGTGTGCAGCAGGTCTGAGGTAATAGTGCGAAGTTTCATGTAGTTGTGCATGATGCCACGAGCACGACCATCAAAGAGCATGTTGGGGAGTTGCACCTCACTTGGCTATGTAAACTTGCCGACCTCGGCATTGAATTGCGCAGGTATGGTGCTTCAGCAGTGCCCGTGTACTTTGCCATCGCGTATGGGTCCATGGATGAGCGCTGGGTTTGGCACTTCTTAAACAGAGCCTTGGACTTGAGGCAAGGCTTGCAAATACACGTTTCGCGTTGTCAAGTCAAACCTGGTCAGGCTTCCGCGGGTTGTGTTCGCCACGCCTGCTGCCCAGCCGCTGGCCCCAGCAGAACAGAGCCGCGCAGTCGTGGAAGTTAAGTGATGGTAGCCAGCTGCTCGATGCTGTGCTGAGATGGATGCTGTTGTGCGAAGATGTGCGACAGACGCGCCACAGATTGTCCGAGTTGCTGTGTTCGCATCCTAGCCTCCAACTGAGATTCGACCCAGCTGACTGATGAAAAACCGAATTCCCAGGTTTGCACATCTCAAGCACATCTGCCAGACCACTTGATGTTCACGACAAGGCGCGCTCAAGGCATCATCCGAAAAGCCGATGGCTTCTGTGAGCCCTTTTCAAGGCAAAATTTTGCCTTTTGCCGGTGTTCTTGTCCCTTGGATCCGGCCTGATTATGTCCGGGCGGAGTGTGAGCCGAGCCCAATGGGGTCCAGCGTTCAAGGCTTGGACGTGATCTCCCTGGATCTGGATGTTTTTCTTTTCAAGGACCGCTGCGAAAGTGGCCGGGCCGCGGGCCGCATGCTTTTCTTGTGCGCAAGGATCCCACAGGGCGACTTCTGGAAACCGTCTACAGCACATCGCCTGTGGATGTGGCAGCGGCGCCCCTAGCACCTCAGCACAGAGAAACCTGTGCTGTTTGGTGGGCTAAGGTTACCGACCATTTTGATGGTACCTGCCTTGACGCCGGAGTCCTTTTCGCGACGCTGACAGCTTTGACTGTTTCGGCTCTCTCCCTCTCCCTCTCTTCTCCTTCCTCTCCTGTGTCTTGAATTTTAGTCGGAGCCTTCACGACTCAACCACACATGCGGAGGGGCTGAGATTGACTGGAGAGCAGCCAGTTTTTTTCTGTGAGCATTCTGTGAGGTTTCCTGCAAGAGAGGCTGTGTGATCAAGGAAGTCCTGTGAGGTTGTCGGCGAGGTTCGCTGTGAGGTCCACTGCGGGGTGGCTGTGATGTTTTTTTGTGAGGCTTTGGGTGTTGTGAGGTTTCCTGTGAGCCGCTCCCCTCCCTTCACCGCAGCCTTGGCTGCCGGCCCCTGCACCGGCCGGCCTGTGAGGTTTCCTGTGAGGTCCCGTTCCTGCAGCCCTGGCCGGGCAGGGGCTGTGAAGGCCAGGGCTGCGGTGAAGGAGGCGAGCGGGACGTCACAAGAAACTTCACAGGAAGCCTCACAGCTGTGGGCTGATTCCAGGGCAACATAAACTCACAAGGCTGAGATGGCTGCCCAGGCTTCTGGTTCATGCCCCCGTTGGGTAGTTGCGCCAGGTCCGGGCAAGCGACCAGGCATTGCTGTGGGTCCTGTGCCTTGTTTGCGCTTCTATTTCCTCGACTGTCAGAATGCTCATCATCGTCGTGCGAGTTTGTTTCTTGACAGTCCAGGAGCCTGATAGAGTGGCTCCATTCGTATCCATACGGCCCGCTTCTGAGAAATTCGGTGGAGATTGCATCCAAGGGGCTTTCAGTCCACGTGGGCAGGTCACTTTCAGAACGGCCTGAGCCTGAGTCCAGCTGAGGATACTGTAGCCAGGCTGAAATTAGGGGAATATGGAAGCCGAGCCGTGTTCTCCAATAACAGAAACCAAGTGACCAGGTTCGCGAGTCCATGAGCGTTCGAATATCGACTTGGCAGACCGTTCTCTCACATGTCGCGAGTTCCTGGGAAGACAGCAGCCCTCACATCACCAGAATGCTGACAATCTGCAGGGTACTGCAGGGACACCGCCGAATCTTAAAAGAAAGATCGTCCTAATACCCCTCTGCCGCCACCGCCTAAGCGCCCAGCGCACAGAGACACCTAACCAAGCCCGAAAAGCAAAGAAGAGGCGAAAAGAGCGCACACCTCAAGTCTAACGGCAATTAGGTTCTGAGTTCTGTGCAAGCGATTTCAACTCAGCCTCTGCATCTTGCCTAACTGCAAGTTCATGCATCTTTGCGCCACAGGCTGCGGCAAGCAACACGGCGCTATGACAAGAAACAGTCGCGACCAAGACTTAGTTATGAACAGATCAGACCGGAGCGACAACCGACGGATAGCATCTGCTGGATGGGACGAGGCAGTTTGGATGGAGGGGGGCTTGCTGGCGGGTGCTTGGATAGAGGCAGGTGGTTGGATGAAGTGAGGCTGGATGGAGAATGGTCGGGAAGGGTGCTTGGATCGAGGGAGATGTTGGGATGGCGGGGTCGGGTGCACGGTGAAGGGATAGGAGGAGATGTTTGGACGAAGGGTGGCTGGATAAAGGATGTTTGGATGGAGGAAATGGTTGGAAGGGAAGGGGGCTGGAGGGGCCACCGACATCAAGAACAGTTGATTCACGGAGTTGGGCTAATCCACTGAAATCTCCGCCTGCTCTCGGTTCTCGGTCGTTTGCCCTTCATTTTTCCTGCCCTTTGCAAGCTTTCCTTTCTTCCCAGCGTCCCAGCTGCACTTGGGCTAACCATAATAGAACCGGTGGCCTGGCTGGCCGCACACATAGCACTGGCTGCTCCTTTTCCCATTGGGACCTCTGAATTTCCACGCCGCCTACCCGGAACTATCCCCTCGCCGCTCTTGGTTTCGCCACCGCCTGCCGAGCCTGTTGTAGCACTCCGCTGGCCTCTTGGGCGATAGCGTAGGCCTCCACAAGGTCCACTTCCTCGGGCGACGTCTGGCCCCGCTGTATGTGCAGGCTCGTCGCAGACTGTAGGTCGGGTCGTCGAGTCGCACTGGTCACGGTGCTCACCATAGCGGGCTGGCGCCGCGTCTTTGTAGTAGGCCATGCCAGCACGCAGTAGGCGCCGACGTCGTTCCAAGATGTTCCAAAAGATTTCCCACGTCTGTTGTGAATAGTAAGCCTCGTAATTCGCCTCGCCCCGCGAGGTTCCAGTCACTCTCCGGTGGCTGGCTTCGGCCATGCCCTCATCAGACAGGCTCCTCAGAGCCTGCAGGCGGCCTGCAGGCGGCCTGCCGCACGGCTTGGAAGCATGTAGCCATGCAGCACCTGCTGCGGCTCCTGGTGCCCAAGGTGGCACGCCTTCAGCAGCCGTAGCCTCTCAACTCTCAACATCTCTCACCTCATCTTCAAAGCAACCCGACAAAGACGTGGGGCGCCGATGGTGTACCCGAAAGCGCCGCTGCCTTTTACTTTGGGATACTTTTGGGACCTTCCGCGGAGAGCCTCCGGTGGCACTTGCCTCAGGCTCGAGCTGGCCTCCTTCTCGTCCTCAACCTTAGCTTGCGGGCCCGTCCCAGAGAAGCTTGAATTTCCGTGAAGAGCTCCTTCTCGCGAACGAAAAGTTGTGGCATGTTCCCCTGGGATCCGGCAACTTCTTGACACCAGCAGGTGACGCCTGCGGAGTCCTGCAGGCCAGGTGGCGTATGCTCCTTTCAGGAAGGCCGCCCACTGCCGGGCCCCGTACCTACATGAACTCTATCTGGAGTTTTGGTGGGCACCAAGTAACACACCGCCATGCTGGAGAAAATCCTTTTGCCTATCATCACCGCAACGACACCAAGATCCCTGTTGCGGACTCTGGCGATGAGACGGAGGAGACCCGAGCTAGAAGAGGATGTGGATGGCCCACTGGCTACATGTATGACATCGAGATGGAGAGCACGGATTGGAAGACCCTCACTTCGAGACCCCGCAAGGCGCAGGCCTGAATGAGCAAGCGGCTGCAAGAAAAGAGCAAAGGAGCTTGGCGAAGGAGATCAGCAATGTGATCAAGGCGATGGCACTCCGTTCCCTTACCGAGTCCGAACTGAAGAACGTCTCCTGCGACAGAATGGGTGTTAACAATAAAGTCCTCGGAAGCGGCTAAAACCAGACTGGTGATCTTGGGTTGCCAGTCGCCAATTGTGCTGTCTACTCAGAGCTCCTCCCCTTGCTGACTGCTTTCGAATTCTACATGGCGTAATACGGGAGCCCACACACGTCTCGAACTCAGCGACTTTCGATACAACGAAGTGCTACGAGCGTTGGATCAGATTTCAAGCCTGGCAGGAAACGTTTGGTAAGGATGCATCGGTGAGCAGCCACGACTCATCGTCAATCTGAATACGGCGGCCATTAGGCGAATATCGGCGGCTTCAGTGTTCAACCATCGGGTGGGCATTTATGTTCGCAGATGTTTCGCCAAGCTGCAGGGGCCGACCTTTTGACAACAAGGGTTTCACTCATTGTCAGTGGCGATGTAGCGAGGAACAACTTCATTTTACATGTTTGTAAGGCTGCTTTCCGAAAGCTGTTGTGCATGTCAGCGCCATGTCCCTTCCTGCTTTCCTTCATCCATTCGCTCATCGACAAGGCTTGCTTCATAACGCTTTCTGCTGCTTTTTCACTTCAACCGAAAACCACGACTTTGCAATAGTCAAGCATATCTTGCTGTCTAGCGGATGGCAGTTCAATATCAAAGCTCCAGCTTTAGGTTCTGCAGCTGTGCGTGCCCGCGCATGCCGGGCTGTAGGACATGGACCAATTTGCATTGGCCAACACATGCCATGCCACGATCATGTTATTGAGGTTTGGATGCCTTCCTTGGCCATTCCATTTTGGAGCCACAGTTGCCGGACAGCGCCATGCAGACAGCTGCCAGTGTGACTTGCTTGGTATCGGATCGGGAATCAGGCAGCATTTTACTCTTGCTGCAGCTTCAGGTATCCTACATTGTGCTGGGAACTGATGTGGAGTACGCTTCTTTGGCAGGCTGGAACGGTGTCGGTGAGTCAGGAGTTGGCCGTGATTCACATCTGCAGGTTGGGCAGGATCTCTGGTAAAGCAACGACACCAGGCCCTTTCTTCATCATCGCTGTCTGATTATTGTTTCACACAAGAGCCGCTTCTCTTCTGTTGGCTTCTCAGGTGCTCCTTCTTCATTTTACGCCTGCCATCTCCGTAGTCGCGAACTCAGATCTCATCCGGAGTCCCCGTGTTATTGAAAACAGCCTCCCAATTGGGGCTGGATGCTGTTGAGCGCTGATGCGCTGCGTCCAAGGGGCTCTCGAAAGGCGAGAAGCAGGCCTGGCCGTGGCGGATCCTGGCGGATCCTGAATCGCACAGTTTAATGGCACGAAAGGTCTTTAAAGGCGTTGCCTTTGCGTAGGAGTTGAACATCAGGGCATGGCATGGTTGTGACAACCAGCGGGTTGGACGTGCATGGGGCTGCGGTATGTATCACAAGAGAAGAAGTCCTTTCATTCCCAAGTGTTGTCAGGTGCCTGTTTCATGCCACGTAGGCGAATTTACGGCAGGAGCGGACAGGCACATGGCCTGCGAAACGGTCTGATCCCGGCTTCAATATACTTCAATAGTAGTTCGCCTCGATGCAACTATCACCAGTTGGATCAACAGACGGAACCAGGTTTCAGCTCGAGGATATGCTTGAGAAGTGTGAGCCGAGAGATATCCAAAGCAGGGGCAATTGCACCAGCAGACGGGCCAGGTTCAGCTACTGCAGCTCTTCAACGCAACGGCGTGTCGGGTTGGGGAGAAGGCCCTGCGTCGAATGCTTCGGCTTCTTGTAAGCGGTGGGACATGGCCAACATGTTTGCAGGAGCCTGATGCACAACGCCTGGAGATGGCCAAGTGGAAGGCACATTGGATGCAGAGACGGCCATTTCAGTGCCATTTCCATGGACACAGATTTTGCAAGCATCCACTTTCAAGAGTTGACCATGTTGCAACGAGACAGCCGCGTGGAGAAGTCGGCTTGCAAGGCTGATTTTGCGAGGATCGTGAGAATCTCAACTTCGTACCAGTGCTCCCGAGGTCCTGCATCGTCTGCACACCAACGTTTCAAGGCTGTCCGCAGAACTCTTTGCATCCTTCATGAACCAGGAGTGCAGGTGAACTTGGAGATAAAGAAAGCGTGCCGGATACGCAATCGTGGGCAGGTGATGGCTCCCAATTTTCCAATGTACAGTGCAGTAGACTTAACGAAAGCCGTGGGGCACGTCCCGTAATCGTTGGGTCTCAGCGTTCCGGCTTTCCCAGCAGACTTTTTTTATAGCCAACGAAGGTGGAGAACGCCTTGCTATGTTGGCATCCACCCAGCTGTGACCCATCTGGTGGAGCGCTACTCTGAGAAGCCCAGACCGTTCGAACCGCAGCTTTCATGTTTTGTCGCAGTCCACACAACCCTCCAGGTCCGGCTTGTATGGTGAGCTGCTGGCATAGGCACGATGGTTGACCCGACATCAATCAGTGCTGAGCTGTGAAAAAGTGCTTGCTTGATGACGCGATGGACGGCGCTTCTTCCGTATAGCATTCTCACTGAGAGCTGGAAGAATTGAAGGACTCAGGTGTGCATGCAGTGGACTTTCTCGGAATTCAACAAAAGTTGTTGGGGTGCATCACTGGAGCACATATCTTCCATTGTCAGGTGGTTGCTAGAGCTAGAGAACTCAGCGACAGTCTAGAGGTATTCAAGTGTTTTCGTCGACCTTTTCTTGTAGCGCTGTACTTCATTCACCTACATGGATGGCAAGAAGCGAGCGCAGGGCCATTTGCCATTTGCTATCCCTTGTTCAAGCGGGTGGCCACACTGATTCGCTGAGCGCCAGATGGGACCCCGAAGAAGTTGGCTGAAGCAAGCCATAGCGATGATAGCCTGAAGCTCCAGAAGTCTTTTCTGTGGAAGTTGTTAGGATATGCGTTGGGTGAACACCCTGGCCGAGCAGAGCCTACACAAAGAAAGCTCTTGCTGTGCTCCTGCAGATCCTGACAAGTTCGAGACACAGAGCTGACACTGACAACAGGGAAAGATGGGAAGGCGGGACAGCTGGGCAGGGGCCCTCGCCTTTCGACGGTCGTGGCTCAAACCTGCAGAGAGAAAGAAGGACTAGCTTTGTTGGCTAAGCGAGGTTGTCTGCAACATTGGCAGCATCCTTTTTGGCACCAGCCATGGACAATCTCGGCTTGCAATTCGGGCTGATGAATTCCTTGGGCCGCCTCGCGGGAGACAGCCCACTGGTCAGCATCCTGCTGTGTGCCTTGGTCCCCTTCCTGTTGAAGGAGGCCTGTGAAGTTTTTGCAGCCGCGGATCGTACTGGAGGGTTGGTTACCATCTCCAGGTGCACACTTGTCATCACAAGCAGGAGGATAGAAGTACGTAACTTCCGCAATCATGGCAAGTCCAACTTAATTCAACTTACTGTAGCTGCTTTTTGTGCTGATGTGCCCAAGCCAAGTTGTGCAGGTCCCGCGGCTTATCGAAGCCTTCGGGGAGCTTCTGAGAAGGTATCTTGCAGATGGTCAGGAGCACTACACGAGACGCATCGTTTTCACGCAGGGCGACAACATGCACGTCCAGCACTATCATGGTCATCGAGATATTCTTGGCTCTGAAGAAACGTCCACAGAGCGTAACAACATTTTGCAGAAGGCGATCCGATTGTACATCAACAAAGACAAAGATGCGCTTCACATCAAGGAGTAGTTGTGACATGTTGTGACCATTACACATAGATCAGGAACGATGTAGTTTCGTCAGGATGCCGAGATCTACTTGCTGGACAATAGTGCTACCGTGGACAGCGGGCCCACTTTCGACCGTTACGGAAATTTTAGGCAAGAGGTGAAATTCGTCGGTGAAATGGATGCTTCGGTGAAGAAGCTCATGGGCTACGGCCTCGAGCATGTACAGCGAGCAGACTTTGCTGTTGTTGTTGTTGTTGCTGCTGCATGTATACACCTCCTCGTTAGCTTGTTGTACCCCCGTGTCTTAGCAGCTTAGGTGTGACCAAGGGTCCCAGAGAGCGCGACTACTTACTCGTCGATGCCAAGAGGAAGATCGAGTTCATGTACCACACGGCTTGCATTGCTCCTGAGACCCCGGACGAGTCCAAGGGCAAAGGCAAAGGTGCACCGGCAGCCGGGAAGACAACCACCACCTTTTGCCTCCGATCTTCAGGGCCCAATGCTGAGAAGAACGTCGACAGCTTCATCGAAGAGGCTTTGGAGTCATATAAGCATCAGAAAGCGAAGTCCATAGATCGATCCCGCTATTTCTTCATGCCGCAGCTGCAGAAGCAGGATTCAGATGGGATGGGCAAAGGATTCGGCAAGGCATCGCCCCAGCATGGCACCTACAAGAAGTACCTCCTCTCGGATCACAAGACGTTCGACTGTCTTTACTTCCCCGAAAAGGCGCAGGTCCTGTCCATGCTCGACGATTTCCTCAAGATGCAAGGCAAGTTTGCGATCCCGGGTTTTCCCAACAAGCTAGGTTTGCTGCTGCATGGACCTCCGGGCACGGGTAAGACCAGCCTTATCAAGAGCATCGCGCAGTTCACGGGGAGGCACATTGTGGATGTACCGCTGACGAAAGTCAAGACCAACCAGGAGCTGTTTGACAGGATGTTCGACCTAGTTTTTGCTGTTCCCGGCGACGATGAGGCTGTGCGAATGAGGTTCGACAACATCGTCTTCGTAATGGAAGACGTAGATGCTGCCTCAAAGGTCGTGTACCGCAGATCGCCGGCAAAGGAGCACAAGAAGAAGGCCAAGGGCAAAGGGAAGATGCTAGACGGCAAGGACAAGGGCAGCAAAGGCTCAGCATCAGAAGTCTGCAAAGGCCAAGAGATGTTAGACGAGGGTGCGCTGCCCGGGAGCCACGATGGGAAAGGCAAAGGGGCCAGTGCAGGCACATCAGTGAGCAAGGGCGAACAGCTACTTGCCGAGATGGCAAGGCGAGGGCCCCCCCAGCTGAGCCGCGCCCAATCTCACACACTGAGCCTTGTCCGGACGATCACGATTGGGCCAGATGCCGAATGCCGCAAAGAGCCTGCCGCACTGCCGGTCCCATCACACGACGAAATGGACGACGAGGATGAAGAGGATGAGGAGCCTGACGATGAGGAAAGAGCCGAGCGCAGGTCCAGCAATTCAGTGGAGCATCTGGCTGAAGCCATCGGCCGGCTGGGTGTTAGCTCGGGGCAGGATGAACCCAAGAGTTTCTCCAGTCGTTTCAGCCGAGATGCCGACGAGCTGAATCTCTCTGGTGTACTGAACGTCCTGGATGGGGTTGTTGTTTCGCGGCTGCACGTTTTTGGCCCGCCTAAGTCCACACTAACGCTACAAAGCCAACAGTCGCCTCGCGTTGGTAAGACGAGTCTGTGCGAGAGGCGCCATGAGGTAAGGTTCTTCCACACTGCCAACCACGCGATGGAGAATGATGAAGCATCCTTACATACATCGCGAGGCATTACTCAGAGCCATTGATTGAGGGCGATGGACACATAGATAGATACATAGATAGATAGATTACATAAGTATATATTATCCTCAGAAGAAGGAGCACTGCTTGCAAGGGAGTGCCACGTGACTTTCTCAGCCGCCTTCCGGAAAAGGTCGTTGGCTCCAGCCTTCCAGCTTGAGCCATGCCGGGACCCTGGATTTCCGCGGCCACGGACCCCGATGCATGGAATTCGTATGTCATCCAAAGCGGTGACCCATATGCGGGGCTATATGCAAAGACGATAAACAAACTGGACAGGCAGCGACATAAGCGAGTCATGAATCCACAACGACACAAAAAACGACAACACGACGGTGCATCTACTTAGATGCTTATTAAGGTAAGAAAGACGACATCCATGCCAACAGACAAGAGGGAGCACAAAGTGACACGGCGGAATCACCACATCCAAAGGAAAATAAATCCGCACAACGACCGCCAGCACGTGCTTGATGCCCGCTAGCCACAACACCCTGTCTGCAAGGGCGGCCGACGTGAAATCCTACAAACAGCTTGATATGTGTAGAGACACATGGAAACGTATTTGTTAGTTAACCATATCAATTTGCCACCTTTCGATATATATATATATATATATATATTATATATATATATAGTATATATATATTTCTCAGCGGAGCGCACTTCCATTTTTCCCAGAGAAGCTGGAAGGGCTCAGAGTTGGCAGCACTGGTAGTGCACCAAAACAGAGGGCCATGACCCAGGTGAAGGCCTTCACCACCGCACGTTCGGCGGGTGGCGGAGGGGACGAGGTGGTGAGCCAACGACCGTCTCCGGAAGGCGGCTGCGAAAGTCACGTGGCACTCCCACTTGCAACCTGCGCTCGTTCTACTGAGGATATTCCCAGCAGAGCGCACTTCCATTTTTCCAAAAGAAGCTGTGCACCAAAACAGAGGGCCGTGACCCAAAGAAAACTATAGTACAGCCCTCCGTTCTCACCCGTGGGTGTCTCTCCCGTAGGAGGTGAAGGCCTGCACTTTCGGCGGGGTGAGCAAGGAAACCTGCTGCTGCCAACTGGCCAGTCGCCAACTGTCCAAAGACTGTTACCCCCCCGGGCAAGGCCACTCGCGAAAAGACGCCAGCGAAGACTGGAGGGCGGTAACGTGGGTGGGCAAAAGCAACTGCACCAAAGTAGCCTTGCGTCGTCAACATAGACGCGGGCCGTGGCTTGGTCACGCCACCGGCCTTGGATCACTAGGCCATGTCGTTGATAGAAATAGGCGGCGCCCCCTCGGCGAAGACAATAAGGTAGGGAGTCTTCCGAAGAGAGCCCAATGGCTCGGACCAGCGCAATGAATTCGCGGCGAAAGACCAAGGGGAGGGTTCGTAAATCCTTCCACTCGGGCTTTCCCGGTCCCAAACGAACTGAAGAACTTGAACTAGAAGAGGCTCGTGCAGAGAGAGGGATTGCTGCAGGCCTTTCGAAGTCTACGAATTAATGATGGCAATGACAACCATCCCTTGGTCCGGAAAAAGACGCACATGAGAGAAGCGAAGTGAAAGAAGCTCCATTGACCTCAAACAGAAAGTCAAAGTGCACAAGACGGCGCAGGTGCACGACGGCAGCTATCTTTTTCCTCAAAAGGGCGCCCTCATTAAAGCCGTACGGCCGCGGAAGCACATCTGTGCACAGCTTCCAACAAACTGCCAAACCGCATGCTCACATGGTTCCGTGCAGGCACACGGCTAAGGTGGTAGTTTCTCACCCGTCCTCGGCTTTCTTGAGGGCTTCTTTTCGAGCTTTCCTGCCGGCCCTTATCTGCTCTTTGTTGCGCTGAGCCTCAGTACGCCATTTCTTGCTTTACACCGAAGACGAAATGACACCTTCTGCTGTCAAGCAAGCCCATACACGGTTCAGTATCTTTGAAGGGCCACTGTGCAGCTGCCTGCGTCTAGTACAAATTTTCTGCGATTATCGACATGCAAAGTTTCGTGATTAATTTCGAACTCTTTTCGAGAAGCGCTGCAACAGCTCTACATCTTCCGTCAGCTGCAGTACAAAATCTTATGAAAGCTCTGCACTGTTCAATGTCGTACGACCGGTCAACTTGCGTCAACAACAACTGACAACTAACTAGCACGAAATACTAGAGCTGTCGTTTCCGTGATTCGCTCCTTGCCTGTTGACTAGTAAGCAGGGTGCAGGCTTCGGAAAGCTCAGGACTCTCCTGGCCGCATCTTGATCATGACCACGAACCACCCAGAGAAACTCGATCCTGCCCTTATTCGGCCCGGCCGCATCAACTTTGCCATTGAGCTGGGTTTCATGAAGGGCGCGTGCTTGTGCCAGCTCGTGTCACGCCTCATGGGGCAGGAGCTCACCGAGGCTCAGGCCCAGGAAGCGTGTGAGCTCGCCGGCAAAAGCAAGGTCACGCCAGCCAAGGTGGAGCAGAGCTGTGCCGAGGCCAACTGCGTGCAGGACCTCCTGGCAGGCTTAAAAAAAATCGCGGACCTGGAGCGGTGAACGCAAGTGGCCGAGGCAATCCCGCTAGCGAAGCCAAGCACAGCGTGGCCACGATACAGAGTGCGACGACTAGCAGTGATTTGGCTGGCGCATTCAGCTTCAGGCTGTCTCGGTTTGTTTAATGTCAACAACAGCTGCAAAACGCAGTTGCGTTAGGGAGGCTTGGATGTAGAGCTTTCATACCACACCGTGCCAGACGCACACACCACGGGCATGAACCGCAGGCCATGGTGATGCAATTAGACACTGGTTTTTGATCTGCGGAGGACCCAAACAAAGCGCGGGTAGCGAATGCATTGGTTAAATCGCGTCACCGATTTAGACAAGCTTTATATCTCCAGGATGTAGTTTCCATGCGGACCGTGGGGTCCTTTTGGAGGGTTCCCTGCACCGTAGCTGTCGTAGCTTCCTTGTGAAGCAACACCAGCCGGGATTCTTTTCTAGTTTCCTGGAGTCACTGCGCTGAGCGTAAGACTACAAGCTTTTGATCATTGCCTACGGGTCACCATCCGGCACTCATCGGCTCTTGCTACTGGTCAGTACTTGTTCAGGCTTGTGTACCACGCGATCCCAATTGCCACCAACATAAGTAGACATGTATTTCGATATTCCTGCAAGATTGAGATTTTTCTAGCCCCTTAATAAACACAAAGCGAAGTTGCAAGGGCTACTCTGATGCGGCGTGTGGCCGTGGAGCTCTTGTAGTGCAGGATAGTGCAGGTGAAATTGAACGTGCAATCATGGCATTTCCATGCGCTTGGATGCCCTACCCGCGCCGTGGTTTTGGAACTGCTCAAAAGAAGACCGAATCGCCATGTCTCATTTTGCTGGAAGTTTTCTGCTGCAGCTAGCGCTGAAGGCTTCTTGGAAGCGTAGCTTGCACTTGCACTGTTAGGATGTTGGTCGTTTTGTAAACTTTGCAGTGAAGGCATCGACGTACTTGCCATGCCTTCAGCGCACACTTTGGATGAATACCTACTTTGGCTGGAGGCTACTGGGGCTATTGCGTTCGCTAGGGACCCTTAAAAAATCAGACCGCCCCTCCGTTTCTCGTTTTGAATCTCAGGGCATAAGGCTACAGTGCTTAGCACTTCAGGTTTAACTAAAGCTTGCAGCTAAAGGCAGAGGGTTCCAGGGTTTGGGGCTAGGTCAGGGCTGAAATCTAAAGGCTTAGGGCTTTAGGGTGTAGGGCTTTGGGTTTCGTTTCAGGGATTGAAGCCATAGCTAAGAGGCCATACCAGGATGCACACACCGCCCCCCACATTAAAACTCGGCCCTCGATTTCGGGTTTCTATATCAGGGAGGGGGCAAAGGAGGGCCCGCTCATTTTATATTAGGGGGAAGGCATTATACTGGCACCAGTCGGTCGTGCCTGTTGCGTTTCTACACCTGCAAGGGGGTCAATTATGTGCATACCCCCTACCCGTCCTGCGTCTTGCAGCACAAGAAATGGGCAGCAGGCAGCTGATAGGGAGCGCATTGCCCACATGGAGGAAAACGAAGTCTGAGGTGAACTTGCCATGCGCTTGAACTTGATTTCCCGCTCTCAGGCATCCACATCCAGGACGATGACAGCACTCAGATCCGGAAATGGATTGGGAAGGCAATCACATGTAGTACTTGAAGAGTTGATAAAGTTTTTTAATGCACGTTTGTGTCCCCTGTCGGCTAATCGTGAGCTCAAGCTGACAGCTGGCAAGAATCATGAGACTTGAAGGCTTAGCTTCGAAGGTGTAGTTGAAGTGTTGAAGGCTATGCGTAGCAGATGAAAGCCGCTTAAGAGCCAATGCGGACCTATCCAGGTTCATTGTTGCCAAGACTCCAACCCGAAGCAGCTGTATGCCAAGGCCGGCAGTGGACTGCAGATGCAGAGGTCGGGCAGGCTCTTTGGGGTGCGAAGTTTGTTGAAACAGCAGCGCGGCACAACGGATCATTGCCTCTATTTGCCGCTGAGGGCCTCAACAGTCGCAGTTTAGATTTTATGATATTTTCTGAATGCAGCCCAGCATGACGTCCTTTATGGCGATGTGGTGGGTGCTACTCGCTTTCGTCAATCAGGCTGCGGCTAGCACATGCACAGCCTCCGAAATTCCAACTTTGCTGGCCAGTCATGCCACCAGCGCAAGTTGTTGGACCGTGATCGTGGTGAACCGCCAAAGAGTACCTTGGAGCCAAAGTGGAATTTGTGTTTGCTTGCCTTCTTTGTTTGGATTGAAGTGGAGGCTCTAGACAAGGGAGCTTCGTGCTGTGCACGAAGACTCGGGACCTGGCAGGTAGTCTACGACGTGACGAGGCTGCTTTCCAATCACGAGGGCGGCCGCAAGGTCATAGAGCAGATGTGTGGCCTTGATGGATCCATCGGATTCTGGTGCGTCCACAGCTTGGAAGACCTTCAGGAGTCCATTGCTGACGGGGATGCCACCGAGATTTGCAGGAGTGCTGCCTCAATCCCCCCTGCTCGACGCTTGGATGAGGACGATGATGAGGATGAGGACGAGGACGAGGACGATGATGAAGGTATGCGCGACACTTGTGCAGCAGGTGGCTCCTTGCCTGCCGCTCCCACCGCTGCCATTCAAGCCTCTGAGGTGGCTTTGCACAAATCCTCTGACGATTGCTGGACAAGCATGGATGATGGCAGTCGGAAGGTTGTCATGGACATGTCTTTGTACACTCACTACCACCCTGGCGGAAAAGCGTACGTACTGTCCATGTGCGGCAAGGATTCCACCGCCTCTTATCGAGGCTTCCATCCCTTTTCTTACCTTGGTCAAGGAGTGAGTTATGGATACATCGTTATGAAGGGCACTCTGCAAGGCACGTATCCGGCTCCGCCACCACCCCCTGCCGGGAGCCCGGCACCAGCTCCAGGTGGCAGTCAGTACACGGCCATCACCGCTTCAGTGCTTGCCACGCATGCAAGTGCAAGCGACTGCTGGGGCCGGGTTGGCAGCTGGGTGGTGGACATGACGGCCTTGCGCAGTACCCACGCAGCTGGGAACTCAATGCTCCTGTGTGGCCAGGACGTGACAGACTCTTTTCGGAGCATTCATGCGGATTCCTACATCTCGCGAATGCCGGTCATGGGAACTTATGATTCCACCGTCAATCGGAATCCCGCCAGTTCCGCGCCAACGACGGCAGTTCCGACCACCACGACCGGTCCCACACCAAATGCACCTTCGCCAAGTGGAGGAGAAACGTCCATTCTAAACCCTACCGTCCCCACCGAGGATGTGAACGTGATATCTACCTCGGAGATGTCTTGGCATGCTGTGCTCTCGGACTGTTGGCTGGCAATGCGCTGCAAAGTCTACGACATGACCAGCTACATCCCGTTCCACACGGGTGACCGCTACACGCCGCCAGGCGGTCAAGGGGCGATCGAGAAGCTTTGCGGTGCAGATGCAACGGCCGCCTTCGAGGCCGTCCACCCTATCTCCTACATGGACCTCTCAATCCGAACGGGTGCGGCTCTTTTGGGAGATCTTGCTGGCTGCGGCGCCGCTCCCGCAGCCCCACAGCAGACCACTGCGACCACCACCACAACAACTCCCGCACCAGCAGTGCCGCAGAATGCAACGATGTGGTACAACCTGAGCTTCCCAAACTTGCTGGCCTCCAGCGTGGACCTGACCAGCGCACAGACGGAGGCCTCGCTTGCGATCCAGGCAGAGCCAAGAGATAAAATTGCTGGGTTTTCTGCGTTTTGGTAGGGACGTGTGAGTCGTTTCGGGTCCGTCCGCCCAGGTGCAACATGCGATGGCGGCTCAGGGTCTGGCAAACGTCAAGGTGGTGGTGTCCAACCTGCGGGCAGGATCCATCAAGGCCACCGTGGGGTTTCAGATGGCGACAATCGGCCAGCTGGATGCTGTGAGGCTCTTCGGGACGAAGATGAACACCGTGACTTGGATGGGTGATGCTGCCACCGTGGAAGGCAGCCCTCAGCTGGAAGTGAGCTATGGCGGCCAGGCAGCACAACAGGTTCCTGGCTCGGCCCTGCCGGTCTACACCATCCACCAGGTCCAGGACCACAACACAGAGATGGATTGCTGGATGGCCGTCCATGGCAAGGCACTCTTGTACTGCTGGCTTCTAGACTCCCGGAGCAAGTTCTTAGTAGCTCTTTTGGGTGCATCGAATCGCACAGAATACCAGCCGAGCTGCGGAGCTCGCGCGTGTGTCTAGCCACAGTCGGTCCGATCTTTGCCACTGCATCACCTGTACACGCGTCCAGTAGGCCAAACCGTCAAACGATGAGCAATACTCTCTCAATGAGCATGCCTTCAAAGACAATTGTTGGCCCTCGCCAAGGGGCACAATCGAAAAACACTTGCACCGGTCTCATGTCTTTGCCCGGTGAGGCATGTGCATAGCTGCAAGCAGTCACGGCCGATCGTTGTGCCACTTACCAGTAAGACTGCGAAGGTTCCAATGCTTCAAGCACGGTTGCCGTTGCAGGTGTTCTCCTTCGTTGGCGCTGCCAAGGCACATCCTGTTGGCAGCTTCCGGACCCTCGGCCTTTGCGGCGCGGATGCCTCGGCCACCTTCGATCTCCACCATCCCATGAGCTACCTGGGCAAGGCGCCCCTACGCCGCAAAGGGGGGAGCCCAGATTGGAACCCTTTCCTCGGTTGCCTTGCTGAACTTAATGAAATTTCTGAAAGAAAGCTGGCATCAACACTCGCAATGCATTATCAGATATTGTCAGGCTTCAGCCATCGATGCCGCCAAGACTTACCCACGGCCATCGCCCATCCCATCCGCCCGTTCATGCCTTGTTTTTGCGTTAGGGTTGTTAAAAGGCGGCAAGATGCTCAAGCAACTGTTCCTTTTGTGACCTGTGCAGGTGACACTTACGAACGGCTCCAAAGATTTCTTGCAGAGGCACAACAAAGAAACGGATTGCTGGATGGCTTTGCACGGTGATGTGTATGCATCGTCGAATCTGCTCGCGCAGCACGATGGCGGTCGGGCCAACGTGGCTGCTCTCTGTGGGCTAGATGCTACGGCCTCTTTCGATTGTGTGCACCCCATGAGTGAGATCCAAGAGGCCGTGGATGACTACGGCATCACAAAGGTTGGGACAACAAGCACAGTCCTTGGACAAGGCTGCACCTTCCAACTAGCTGCGGGGATGCTCCCCGACAGGATGATCACCTGGGAGGAGCTAGCCACGCACGCCACGACTCAGGACTGTTGGATCCTCCTTGGCGCAGGCGGCGTCGTTTGGGATGCGACTTGGCTCGCTTTGGAATACCTGACACGAAGGAGCAGGCATGCGCACCTTGTATTTGTACATGCACAGACTGTGTGGCGATTGCAAGTAAGTTCTTGGTACTGGCCGGTATCACGGGTGTTTGTACTGAATCCTGAGAATGCTGACTACCCAAGCCTTTTTGCTCAGGTCACTGCCTATTTGCCCAAGCACACCGGTGGTGCGGCCAGTGTCGGCATCCTTTGCGGCGCTGATGCAACAGGATCTTTTGACAAGAACCACAGGGTCGGCTACATGACCACGCTGGCTCAGAAGGGTGGCTTCCCATTGGGTACTATCACAGGTGAGCAGCCGGCCATTGACTCCGGGACTGTCCAGTTGACTCCGCTGACCATGGCAGATGTTGCCCGGCACAACATCGCATCAGATTGTTGGATCGCTGTGCACGGCTACGTCTTGGATGTGACCAGCTGCTGGGCTGAAAACTTACGTGAATTTAAGAAGTAAGCCGGTAAGCTCCCGAAGCTTCACGCAGAGAAGACGGGAAAGACAAATGTTGCGCAAGTTGCTGCTCAGGCTACTTGGACCGCCACTCCGGGGGTCGGATGAGCATCCAGGCCTCGTGTGGAGCAGACGGGACTGCTTCCTTCGACTCTGTATCGCACCCCAGAGTTATATCACCATGATGGCACAGAAGCGCTTCGCCACCATCAAAGGCTGCATTGGCAGCTGCACCAGCGATGGCGCCACGCCAAGCCAAGGCAACGGCATCGGCACGACAGATTCCATGACAGGGCCTACAGGCCAGGTCCCTGCAAGGCAATGTCGAGCCGACGAGCCGACGCCCCCGGACACCACCGTGACGGATGCCGAGCTGCAGACCCACAACAAGGCCACAGACTGTTGGATGGTACTGGGCTGCGGTGTCTACGACGTCTCTGCTTACAAACACGGTGGGGGAGACGGCTCTGTTCATGCATGGTGTGGGGGGGGATGGCACTACGTCCTTCGTGGGGAAGCATCCTTGGACGTACCTTCCAATTCTCCTGAACAAAGGCGCTGTGTTGGTCGGGAGGTACAGCGGCGCCTCAGTTGCCAGCAGTGTGGGCAGGCAAACGCCGCTGTCGCTTGCCGAGATCGCGAAGCACAACACACCCGCAGACTGTTGGTCCTGCATCCACGGCAAGATCTATGATCTCACCTTCTATTTGCCAGATCATGATGCCGGCAGTGCCGTCATTGAACCCATGTGTGGAGAGGACTCCACAGCGTATTACGCCATGGCCCATGCCAAAGGCGCTCTGTCTGGGCTTCCCATTAAGGGCGCCTGTGACCCACGTGCAGAGCAGGCCTTTACTGAGCAGAACATCCTGGATGGCATGGCCTTTGTTGCCTACGTTCTTTTCCCGTGGGTGATGCATCATGTGTCTCCGGTGATGATGAGCCCTCCCATGCAGGACAGGATCTTCCGCCGACCCATCCTGGCTAAGCCATTGAAGGGTTGCGTGGGCAACATGCTGAACAGCTATTTGGAGATGCCCGTCGGGGTGGCTGCGATGCTTCTTTGGTTCTTGGTGGCGACGGCGCTGCTCTCCACCTTCTGGGCCCTTCACTACGAGCTCTACTACCTGCCAGACTTCACGGGTCCGGGCTGGATTGGCCGCATGACTGTGTATATGATCTCGATCGCCACTTACTTGGGAACCCGGCGATGGTCTTTGGCCTGGACCCTGTATCAGATCTCCTACGAAAAGACACTCAAGGCCCATTATGTTGTGGGCTCCGTGGCCAGCATCTACATGATCTTGCATGGCGTGCTGTACATGGTGGCTTTTGGACCAGACATGCTGCCAGAGCACCAGGTAACTACGGCTTATACTTTGCTGGCGTGTATTCTAATTGTGTTCCCCGCCAGCATCAACAACTTCCGCGTCCGGTGGTACAGCGTCTTCAAGATCACACACTTCTTGGCGCCTCTCATCGTGATAGTAGCGAACCTGCACATCCTTTCTCTCAACGTCGACGGTCTTCTTTGCCGGGGCTTTTGGGGTGCCATGGCCTGGATCGGCTCTGCCGCCTTTTTTTGGATTGGAGATTTCTTGTATAGCCGCTACGATGTGCTCATGGTTCCGACAAGGGTGGTCGGTGCGGCAAGGGTGCTACCAGCAGACGGGGGCCCAGCCCATATTGCCGTGAAGCTCAGGAAGAAGACCACCCTCTTCCCGGGTGCTTGGCTCTCCGTGGCCTCCTTAGAGACTTGTCCTCAATTACGGTTTGTTTTCGTGGCAGACCCAAGCAGAAGCAGAAAGCAACGTCAGCTTTGGAACTTTGTAACCCAGCTTTGGGACTCTGCCTTTTCTGGCGAGCACTGGGCGCCCTGAGCTCTAGATTCTAGATGTCCCCGCCTTGGAGCGCCCAGAGAGCAGCCAATGAAGGCCTGAACACATATCCCAATCTTGTAGGGATGCTCTAAGTGTTTCAACGCGTCGATCATGCCTTATAGACTTATAGAGCTTACGGAAGATCTCCTACCAGAAAGCCCGGCCATGTCCAGGATGCGGGAAGCGCCTTGAGCCATCCCTTCACTGCCATTGTCCGTAAGTGTGGCGGCATCGACAAGGAGTATGCTGAGGTTGAGTTCCTGTGGAAGCTGGGCAGAATTAACGGACTTTTGGTGCAATCGTTTCTGCAGGGTCTAAGCATCTAAGCAACTCCAAGGAAGGTCTGCCCTGGCAAGACCTGGACGCAGGCCCTGTACAACAAGATTGTGAAGCAGAGTCCCAACGCACCACTGACCTTTTACATGTCTGGGCCCTACGGTGGTGGTTTGGGTTCTCTTGAGGCAATGCGGATCATCATCTTCGTGGTTGGTGGCGTAGGGGTGACACCTGCTGCTTCCATGACTCCCCACCTTATACGGCAAGGCAAGGACATCCACGTGATTTGGAGTTGCCGCTCCGCCTCCCTGCTTCAGCACATTGCGGGCGAGTACTTCAACAGCGCCTGTGGAGCCTACTTTGATCGGAACCCCGACAACCGCCGCCTCCACTACAGTGGCAAGGACCAGGCGAGCCTGCCGCCCTACGTCTTGAAGGGACGGCCGGACGTGCCCGCGATCATTGGCGAGGTTGTGCAGAGCGCCTTGAAGCGGGACATTCTGGACATTGGCGTCTTTGTTTGCGGCCCTGGCGCCTTGACAGAGGACTGTGTCCGTGCAGCCAAGAAGCACAGCGACCCCAAGGGAGCCCACGTTCATGTGCATGCTGAATCGTTCCAAATGTGATGAGGGCACTCGCTTGAAGCGACCCTCCGAATTAATGCTCTTGGTGTCTTGGTGACCCACACGTTTCGAGTCGTTTGCCATGTTTCAAGCTTCACAGCGATGGCTTCCGAAGCTGATCAAAGGCCGCAGGCCTGGATCTTTGACGACATTTGTTTTAAAGGTCAGCTTGACTTACTCAGGCTCGCCAGTGCAATGTTGTAAAAACTTGGTCTGAAATTGCTGCAATGATGGTCAGCTTCAGGCTGGTGCATCTGCGCATTGGCATAGAGAGAAACATGAAAAGGTGAGCTGGCGCGGGTGCAGGCTGGTGCATCCTACGCCTGAGTGATGCGATGATGGGCGTCTGGGCAAGACTGGATGCTGGATGCTCCCTCCAAAGTCCCCGAAGCTTTGATAGGATATAGCCTTCGTGCTATGAAACGTTGGTCCCCTCGACATGTTTCACACATCACCATACTGTAGCGCAGGTTTGGGACAAGAAAGGTCACAGAGGCTTGGCATCGAGCGTGTGTGTACGTTGCTCAGCCAAGTTCCGATTCAAGTGGTCAACTAAGCATCGATTTCCTGCCACGACAGCTTGAAACTGCTTGGCATCAGGCCCTGTGCAAGTTGCAAACTGCCAGGAAATGCAAGAGCTGGAACACGCAGCACCAAGACTTGCCGATGTCGTTTCCGAAGACGCTCGGCTTCGATGTGATCCCCGACTCTCCCCACCTTTGTTGGTACAAGTACTGCATGTTTGCCCATCCGCACGTTGAAACAAGCGACCGAGAGCTCGAGTAGGTGTAATCAAAACCTTCTCATGATCTCCGAACGGATTCCGCAGAGCATGTCAGTTTCTGCCAGGGCTGTGCTAATTAATGCGCCAGCTTCTCGCAGGTGCAGGCAGCCGCAGTTTTCGCCAGAGCACTTGGCCTCAAAGCCACCAGTCCGTTGGTTGCCTGATCCCTGCGTGCGCAGTGTTTTGCAGAACAACAATCGCAGCATGCAGAAGGCGTAGGCCTTGCCTAGGCCTTCGCGTTTCAAGCTTAGGCTAGGCTTCATCAAACATTTGCATGCCGCTGACGCGGCAGGTTCGAAATTTGAACAGCAAATGCGTCGAACTCTGAGCCAGCACCAAGACGTGCTACTAGGCAGTCGGTGTATTCCGGCTCAAGGAGTGGAGGTCACAAACTGCATGGTTGCAGTTGACCTGGGTGAAGCATGGTGAAGCTAAGGGCTTGGTGGGCAGACTTGCAACAGGGCAATACCGCCTGTCGATGTCGTTTCTGAAGACGCTCGGCTTCGACATGATCCCCGACTCTCCCCACTTTGGTTGGTACTGCATGTTTGCCCATCCGCATGTTGAAACAAGCCACCGAGAGCCCGACTAGGTGCAATCAAAACCCTCTCATGATCTCTGAACGGTTTCCGCGGAACATGTCAGTTTCTGCAAAGGCTGTGCTGATGCTGTTTAATCCCTTGGCGCAGTGTATTGCGCCAGCTTCTCGCAGGTGCAGGCAGCTGCAATCTTCGCCGGAGCAGTTGGGCTGAAAGGCACCAGTCCTTTGGTTGCCTGATCCCTGCGTGCGCAGTGAAGACACTGCAGAACAACAATCGCAGCATGCAGACCTGAGAAAGCCGCAGCCGACTATGCAAATGTCGCAACAGCAATCTCACGCTGCAAGCACCCAGTGGGAATCCCAACACCTCAAGAACTTCTCCTCAACACAACCACCGATCTACAATGCCGCAGATGTGCAATTTCTGCTTTCACTCAGTGCCTCTGCAGCACCACACCTGAGCAAAGACTGTCTTCCGTGCGCTTAAGAAGGTCGGCACCAGCATGCCGGGGTGCCGAGGTACCCTTGAAATGATCTTTGCACGATCCTGGCTTGCAGGATGTGGTTCCTCGGTGTCTTGATTAAGCCGACATAAGCTTCAAGACCAATTGGCGAAACCGTCTTTTAAGCTCACCTGGACTCAAATATCGCAATCGTCACGATTATGGCTTGAGTATCCTGCCGCGGGCTTTGGTGGGATTCTCCGAGCTGAGGAAGCAGCTTTGATCAACAATCCCATGCCATCCCTCCGTGTCCGGACGTGGATACTTGTTTGGTACTGAGTAGCCGCGTACCTGTCAGTCCAGACGGTGCTCACTCTTTGTGAGGCAGCCCTTCAACCTGCACTGTGCTGCGCCGCAAGCTGTTCGAAGGCAGTCAAGTTTGGCAGCAGTCTCGGTCCAGCAGACAGTCGTCCAATGTAAGCTGCCAGCGCACTGTCAACAGACATGTTCGAGCGCATCACATTGCCCCTGCAGTGCCCGGATGTGGATACTGGCTTGGTGGTGAGCGCTGTGTCTAGCAGTACCTGCGGATGCCCTGTGCCTTTCAATCCAGACCTGATGCACCAGATTCACTAGGTCACTACATGCACTTTTGCTGCTTGCCCTTCATCCTCTCCGACGTGACGGCCTCGCAATGCCTCCCAGCTAGGCACTTGTACATTAATGTCACTGCGGTAAGTCTGCGGGCGCAGACCCGTATAGATGCTTTCCACGAGCTTGAAGAGGGAACTGTTGACGCATCTAAGTAAGTTGGGAAGAATTGTTATTTTTCGGGTGCTGCCAGCCGCTTTCTTCTGGAACTCATGGGAAGGTCGTGGGCAGTACAACCTGTAGGTCAGACAGTGTTGTCAAAAGCCGAGAGCTCTTAGGCTGTGCTGATTCCGCGGAACAGGCCATGGAGGAGCAACGGGATGCGGCGCGTATGGTCGGGGCCCTTACTTACTCTTACGGTACGCCTTTCCATGCTGTTACAGGTGTGTCAGTGGTGTCCTGAGCCCTGGGGTGCGTAGGGTTTAGGGGTTTAGGCTCCCCCAATCCAAGCCCGTGCTCAAAAAGGGGTTTAGGCTTTATTTAGGGTTTTAGGGGTTAAGCCCTAGGGTTTAGGGTTTAGGGCCACGGTTTAGGCCCTGCTGTTGAGGTGTGTTCGCTGGCACACAATCCAAGCCCATGCTGAAAAGGGTCCTAAACCCTAAACCCTTCAACACTCTGACAGCACTTTTGGAAAGCTTTCAGACCACCCCAACCACTCAACCGCATTCAACATGCCATTGAATGAAACCCTGAGAAGCTTCAACTAGTTAAGCAAAAGGAGAAGCAGCCAAAAAGCCTGTCGCAAAGGCTCTCCCCACGGTTGGAGGTGGCGGCTTAGGGAGTAAGCTAACTTTAGACAGATTGCAAATTCAGAAACTGCGAAACTATCACATTCACTGTCGCACATCGGCTGCCCCACAGCATAGGGCGCAGCTTCTCAAACAGTTTGACGGAGGAATTATTGGTTTAGCAGCGATGTTGTTGATGGTTTGTTTCTGCCTGGCTTGTTGGTGAAGTTGGTATGTTGGGGCCTGCCGGGGGGCGGGGTGATCGGGATGTTCGGCGGGTGATCT
>CAJNDV010005191.1:63093-76721 GCA_905221635.1 Symbiodinium sp. CCMP2456 | reverse complement strand
CTGAGAATCGAAACACAAGTCGCACTACCACGCCCGCTCCTCCTCCTCCGGCTCCTCCTCCTCCTCCCCCTCATCCTCCTCCTCCTCCTGCTGCTCCTGCTGCTGCTCCTGCTCCTGCTGCTCCTGCTCCTGCTGCTCCTGCTGCTCCTGCTGCTCCTGCTGCTCCTGCTGCTCCTGCTGCTGCTGCTGCTGCTGCTGCTACTGCTAATGCTACTGCTCCTGCTCCTGCAACTGCTACTGCTAGTTACTGCTGGTGCTACTGCTGCTACTGAGCTGCTACTGCTGCTGCTGCTGCTCCCGCTATTGCTACCGCTGCTACTGCTACCGCTGCTGCTACTACTGCTCTACCACTACTACTACAGCAAGGCAGCCTGTCCCGAGGTAACCCGATGCTTCTTGCCAGCCTGCTCGACCAGAAAGCAGATGTCAATGATGGCATCACGAAGCTTGGCCGGGGATTTTCCGAGCAGTGTTTCGGAGATAGGTTTCTCGACTGAGGGCTTGGAGTTCGGGGCTTACCGTAAACCTGAAGTAAACCTCTGTTGGGCTCCTATGGATTTTATCGGGTGACTACCAGTCCCTCGCCACGCCCTCCCTTGTGTTCATGGTTCTGGGTGTTGGGCTTTGGGATGTTGGGTAGAGGGTTTGGGGTTTTAGGTGAGAGTTTGGGGTTTTGGGCTTCGGGTCCGCAGGTCTAGAAACGCAGGGCCCAGAAGCCCTGCCCCTCGGAATTCCTAAACCCTGGCCTAAACCCCTTAGCTTTCACCGTAAACCCCAAAGCCCTTGGCTCTAAACCCTAAGCCCCAAACCCTCAACCCCCAAGAACCTGCCTCTTTCGGGTTCCTCATGATGATTTCTTTATATAAGCCCTTATAAAGGTATCTTACTTGGGGTTAGGGTAAGCCTTAAAAGCTCGAACGTCCGAACTCCTGGGTCCGTTCCTAAGGCAGGTCGAAGATCTTTTCCACTTCAGTGCCGGCACCCGCCTTGTCCACATGTGCGCACACCTCCGGCATAATGACGCTCGGCTTGCGATGTGAAAGCTGACGGTGAGGGTGTAGGGTTTTGGGGTTTTGGGTTTAGGGTTTAGGGTGTAGGGTTTTGGGGTTTAGGGCTTAACGTGTACTGAAGCTATGGGGCGTTTTTTGATGCCTATGACTTTCACATACATCTGCAGATAGCTCAAGATGGCTCGATTCGGAATAGCCCTGTTTCGTGCCTCGCTTGGGTTTATGCACTTGTGCACCGGCAAGATACGGACGTTTCAGAAATACAGAGCCGTAGCGACTAAAGAGCCCTAAAGGCGCCTAGATAGGACGATCCTGAATAAAAGGACGCCTGTTCGGAGTTACACGTCGTAATATCCCCTTGTAGCCCTTATAGAGTCATGGTGCCATATCCCCCAAAGCCCTATACGAGTCATTAAGCCACGTAGATAAGCCGAGTTTATTGAATCTTCCAGATACGAGCTGCGGGATGGTTTTCACGCACATAGAAGCAAAGCACACCTCCTTTAGGGTTATATGTAGATGTACAACGATATATGTATACATACGCGTATGCATGTTGTTTACGGGCCCCTAAACCGTGAAACCTACTGTAAACCCCAAACACATCAAGCCTAAACCCAGGATGCACTACGTTTGCTGATTGGTGCACGGGCAGATTTGCAAGCAAAAGATGGTTGGGAGGCCTCTGCCATTCACTGGGCAGCCTTGGCAGGCTCCGTGGGAGCGCCGGGTTATGTGTTTTGGCTTGGGGGTACCTAAACCCCCCAAAGTAGGTAAAATAATGGCCGCTATTATTTTACATACTTTCGTGGTCCAGGTAAAAGTTACATTCGAAAAACGGAGATTGCACAGGGCCAGAGCATGACACAGCACGCGGGACCCTCCAAACCGCGAGATGCTGCCGATTCGCGAACCAGTTCAGGCTTGCCGCCTATGGTCACCTCTGGTCAGCATGTCGAGGTCTTCACGAAAACTACAGCCAACTTTTCAGGAGTGGAACGCAGCCCGCTTTCGAAATCTCACGGGACCTGCACATTGTGGAAAGAGATCCTTGATAAATCGTGCGTGGCCCCTAAAATGCACGCTCTGTGTCGAATGTACCGAGATGAGGAATGCCGTACAGCAATTCCTTTCCCAATGAGGTCCTCCATAGTTGCACACCAAAGATGTCACACCAAGAGCCAGGCAGCAGACACGGAACAATAAAAAGGGTTTAGGGTTTAGGGTTTAGGGTTTAGGGTTTACGGTTTAGGTTTCACATGGTACGAGCGATTGCTATAACCACCGAATGATTTGTTGCTGATATCTTGGCCAATGCCAGACATGCCCATCCACGTTGAGAGGGGGATCCCTTACACGCAGTCTTTCTTAATGACACTAATCCCCAAAAAACCCTGAACCTGAAGCTCTAAACCCAAAATCCCTTAAACCCTAAACCCCTAAACCCTGAACCCTTAAACCCTACACCCCTAAACCCTGAACCCTAAACCCTAAACCCATAAACCCCTACACCCTAACCCCTAAACCCAGCTCCACATTCCCTGGGAGGCAACGCGGAAGGAATCCAGATTCTGCGAGCGGCAGGCTGCCGTCCCACAGACGCGAACCTGCTTCTTCGATGCAGTTGAGGGTTGAGAGGGTTTCTAGGTCCATATGGGTGTTTCCGAAAATCAGGGTACCTTGTTTTGGGGTTCTTATAAGAAGGATCCTTTTTTTTTTCGGGTACTATATTAGGGTCCCCTATTTTCAGAAACTCTCATATAGGGGCCTCGATGATTACCCATTGTATTTAAGGGGTTCCTTATTCTAATTCTGGTGAAATGGGCTCCAAAATCCCCATTGAAATTAATAAGACCCCTACATTATGGGGTTTATAGGTCATGAGGTTGAAGGTTGAGGGTGTAGGGGGGTTGAAGGCTCTTGCAGTGATGTTGATCGTGGAGGCTTCAACGGGGGGCGCTCCTGCTTTTGCTGCTCTTGCTCCTGCTCTGGTTTTTGCTCCTGCTCTTGCCCCTAGACATGCTCTAGCTCCTTCTTTTGCGGTTGCTCCCGTTCCTAAACCCTAAACCCCTAAACCCTAAACCCGCTCCTGCTCCTGCTCCTACTCTTGCACTTGCTCTGGCTCTTGCTCCTCCTCCTGGTCTTGCTCGTGCCCTCCCTCCGGCCCTTGCTTTTGCTCGACCTGCACTTTGCTCTTGCTCCAAAACCCCTTTAGTTTCACATACGTTTTGAAAGGCAGGTTCGGGTTTAAGGGTGGATTTACCGGAAAGTGGTATTCTTGTTAGGGGCTTGTTCAATGAAAGGGTGAAAGATATTTCACACGGCCTCTCCAGTACCGCTGAGCCAATATAAGGCTTGGTTACCTACCATTCACCTTGGCATCAATGTCCCCGTCGAACACCGTCGCCACCATGCAGGACATGTTGCGGATTCTGGGCTGGGGTTTGGTTGAGAGCACTCCATGCAGATCCAGGCAGAAGGATCATTGAGTAAATACTCTTTGTGGTCAGGATACCTCACCAGGACGAAGTAAGAGTGGTTGCGGAGGATTTCTGAAATTTGGGGGACTCTAAAATCCCATCCAGACCCCTTATAAGGGCCTTCAAAGAACCCATGTGTCGGAACCTTTCAAGCAACCGTTAAGAGCGGCCCTGCCGTTACTGGCAGGAGTTGTTACAAGACATGTGTCGGAACCTTTCAAGCAACCGTTAAGAGCGGCCCTGCCGTTACTGGCAGGAGTTGTTACAAGACACCCCCTCCTCGGAGATAGACCTTACAATGTTCGGTGCGCTGCTCCATGTAAACTTGTCCGCCGAAGTGGTGGCGGCGTTGATCGACGCCGGGGCCGATGTGAACCACCGGCTGAGCGTGCCCTTCTTCAGTGCAAAGGGTGTGCTTTTTGCAGGGTACAGCCTTAAGCATCGGTGGAAGTCATCCACCCTGAGCACCTATGCCTACCACCATGAGAAGGCCACGCCTCTGATGTGCAGCATCATTACAAGCTCCTTTGAGGCCAGGATGCCCCAGTGGGCCTCAAAAATCATCATCATCATCTTCTTCTTCTTCAACCCTCAATTACATGTTGCTACGACTTCAAGCCCATAAAACCGATGTTCCTCGCAGGGAAGCATCCCGCCGTAAACCCAGACTGCTTGTAAACCCCAGAAGCTCAACGCCAAACAGGCCGCTGCAGTCTTGATTGCGGCCGGCGCGCGGACCGACCTCCAAAATGCCCGAGGCTTCACCGCCACCGCGCTCGCGGAGGAAGTGGGCGCTCCAGCCTACATCGTCGAAGCTTTGAAGGAGGCCGGTGCTCCAAAATCTCGGCTCTCACGCGGTAGTGGGGCTTCCCAAAAGCATCTGCAAGCCATTGGGCATCCATCAGTATTTCTAGGGTCCATCTGCAGACGCACTACATCATGTTGGACATGTCAACTGCAGGAGACCGGGCCCGCAAGGGCGAAGCTCGTGACAGACTTTGCAGAGATGGTGCCTTACCTTGGCTACGTTGCAGACCGCGTCTAGGTCTTCTTGGTCCGAGGAGAGTCTTCGCCGTCCATGTGACATGCTTGTAAAGTCCTGAGAACCATTTTTGTGGTATCGTGGAATCGCAGGATGTACGGGCCTTTTGTCCTCGTCGTTTTCGTCGTAGTGCAAGAATCTATTGCGCCGCCTGCATTGAAGCCTTGAGATACACCTCACACAGGCATGCAGGCACAGCGCCATACATATGTACAGCTACAGCTCTGCAGGATGTACGGGCCTTTTGTTGTCCTCGTCGTTTTCGTCGTAGTGCAAGAATCTATTGCGCCGCCTGCATTGAAGCCTTGAGATACACCTCACACAGGCATGCAGGCACAGAGCCATACAGCCATACATATGTACAGCTACAGCTCTGCATGCCTACATTTGCATTCTAATAGAGATACGCATGCACAAGCACATATACACACATGCGCACAAAGAACACAGACAGACCGACACGCACACACACACACACAAACAAACAAACACACACACACACACATACACACTTGCGCACCAAGCTACCGACCTGCCTGCCAGCCTGCTTGCCTACCTACCTACCTACCTACCTACCTACCTACTTACCTACCTACCTACCTACCTACCTACTTACCTACCTACCGACCGACGTACCTACCTACCTACCTACCTACCTACCTACCTACCTACCTACCTACCTACGTCCTACCTTCGTACATACGTGCGTACATACAAACAAACAAATATACATCACACACACACACAGACAGACAGGAAGACAGACAGACAGACAGACAGACAGGCAGACAGAAATGCATTTAGTCAACGTGTAATCTTGCAATGTAAGCCAGGCGGCGCAGCATTTCACATTTCCTTGGTTGCTTGCAGTGCAGGATTGCAGTCTACATTTGGTCTCCAACTACCAATACATGTAATGTGTATATATATATATGTATATACTATATATATATATATATACTATATATATACATATACATATATATATATATGTATATATTTATATTTATATTTATAAGGCTCAGACTAAGCGGTAATAATGGCCCTCTACGCAGCACCCCGAAACCGCAGATTCTGAGACTGCTGCACTGCCTGCCACAATTGTGGCCATAATGATGGCCCTATAAGCCCTAAATCTTATAAGCCCGACTGAGCTGCCAAAGCTTAAACCCCAAACCCCCAAAACCCAATGACGTTTTGCGTGCACGCTGCAAATTGCAGATGCAAGTTTTTGTTTGCCACGGAGCTGGAGGCCAATGCCATAGGCCATTATGGCTGTGTTCTGGCAAAAGTGCTGCTGACCTAGTAGTAAAGGAGCCTCAAATACAGTACAGCAGTAGAAAACGATAATGATAGGAAAACTAGTGAATAGTAACAACAACAATGAGTAAAATATTGAACATAGAAACAAGAAGAAAAGCCATATCATCCCCGGCTCTCAAGCCCTATGGCAGCGTAAGGGTCTTGGCATGGTTTTGCTTTGCAGTTTACAGGGTCTTCAAAGGTTCTGTGCGATCTTTTAAGGATTGCTAAGGGTTTGTAAAGTTGTGAAACGGTTTGTAGTGATTCGTTAAGGAAACACTAAACCCAATCAACACCCTAAACCGTAAAGGGCTCGCAGCGGTCGGAAGGGTTTTAATAAGGTTTTCGCAGCCTATGATAAATGCCTCCGGAACCCGAGTTTAAGGTTTAGGGTTTGGGGTTTAGGGATTTGGGGTTCAGGAAACCGTGAATCTGAAAGCCCGAGGCGCGAAAAGCCCGAAGCCCCAAACGCTTAACATCCCGAACCCTACATAAAACCTCAAAGCCCAACCCTTTTCCCTAGACCCTTTACCCTCCTTCGCGCCTTAGGCCCTAATTGGCCCCGAATTCATCAAGGAACCCTCACGCGGCTTGTGTATGGTTTCTGAAAGCTGCGATTTAGGTTAGTAAAGAGCGCTGGGCATGGCAATTTTATGGTGTTATTTGTCTTTTCGACGAATACCGCGGCAGAATGGCGGGGGATTCTGAAAGCTAGCAGCTAGAGGTTCGTTATCTGAGGTCCTAATAATATAGGTCTTATCGGGTGCTATTCGGAGATTCTACTTGTGGGGGTTTAGGATTTGGTGTGTCTGTGTCATGGTTTTGCGTGGGCTTGACTGTTTGGGCCAGGGTTCAGGAGGATGGGTGGTTGAATGCTACACGGGGCATCTGGCGGATGTGAGGACTTGCTGCGGCTAGGCATTGTTCAGTAGCTTGAACCCTAAACCCTAAACCCTAAACCCTAAACCCTAAACCCTAAACCCTAAACCCTACTGTCTTGAGGACTTGTGTACGACGACAAACTCTCTGTCGAGCAGGCCACGTACATTGCGATTCGGAGATCGCGGTCTGAGACTGTAATGTCCGGGTCGGGGGTTTAGGGTTTAGGGTTTAGGGTTTAGGGTTATGAACCTTGTACTCCCTGTTGTGGTTCTAGTGCAAGCTGCCCCAAGGCCCTGTTGAAAAATCCCCTGCTGTAACTATTCAGGCCCCCATATTATGAGACTACTGCGGTGATAACTGATACAAGTGCCGCACCGCCTCAGCAGAACATGCCAGCATGGTCGTTGAGTATTTATAAGCAGTGACTCCAACTCTCGATGACCAGGCCTCTGTGGAGGCTGTTGGGACAGAGGCCTGGTCATCGAGTAGTTCCGAAGTCTCTCTTGGAGAGACCGTCATGGTTTAGGTTTAGGGTTTAGGGAGTTGGAAGTAAGTATGAAAGGTTGAGCATTCACAGCCCGAGCATGCTGCGGGAAGCAGGATGAACAGCAAACCGCACATAGTGGTATAGTAAGACATCCCTCATGGGACCGACGACTCAGCCGCTTGAAAAACACTTGCCAGCTGTGTTGACTTGTGCCTTCTGTCTACAGGAAAAGCATCAGACCTTGTTACCACTGCAGCTTGCAACCACTGCGGGGTTCAGAGCAGCTTCAAATGTGGCATCCCAATCGTTCGGGATCTCTCAAGGGTGGTTAATATAGGGGCCTAAATAATTACCTATACTATTATGATTGTGGTACATTGCGCCCCAAACTCAATTCTAGTTATTAAGGCCCCTACATTAGCCTGAACGGTTCATGTTGCGACTCACAAGAAGAATTCCTTTTCACAGCAAGCGCTATCGGGGTCAGGACGAGCTTGACAAGCACATGGCCCTTCTGATATGCTGCACCTAAACCTTAAACTCTTACCCCCTAACCCTCAACAGCTCTGCTGATAATCCCTGAAACCGCAACCCCTAAACCCTAAACCCTGAACCCTAAAGCCTAAACCCTAAACCCTAACATTCCCAGTGCGGAAACCTCATTCCCATGTCGACACCCTTCGACCACCAAGTTCAGGGTGTAGGGCCCTTAAAGGGTTTAGGGGTTTAGGAATTAGGGGTTTAGGGTTTAGGGTTTAGGATTTAGGGGTTTACGGTTTAGGGTTTAGGAATTAGGGGTTTACGGTTTAGGGTTTAGGATTTAGGGGCTAGGGTTTAGGGGTTCAGGGGCTTAGTGAACCCCCCCAAACCCCATGTAAACCCTAAGATCCCCAAACATCGACGGTCCAAGCTGGACTGCACTTTCGAGTTTCGTTTCTGTTGTTACGCAGCCCCAAAGGGTTTAGGGGTTTAGGGTTTGAGGGTCAATATAAGAATGCCATATAGAACTGTTGTTTCATTGCGGGTTTACCGCGGCTCAGCATAAGAGTCTGAATACAAGACATTCCCGTCTAATTTTGTTATAGGTTTATGGAAATTTATCCTAAACCTCTTTTCTAGTTATTCAGGACCCTGTGGCATACAGCCCGTAGGGATCCCCCGTAATTTCCCTTATTGAACCGTGTAAGAGACCCCATTCTACTTATGAAGGGGCCGTAATATCGCACAAGCCCCATTTAAACAAAAAACCGAAAACCTGTAAACTCCTTAAACAAACCCCTGAAAGGAGCACTTGCCTAATCATTCATGTCCTCCTTCTAGTACTTGGAGGATCATGGGACGACTTAGTAAGGTTATAAGTACCTTAATGGGAATTGTTATTAAATATAACTATAGTTACCGTATTTATAACCTTACTTACTAAGTCCCATGATCCTCCAAGTAAGGCTCGGCCCATCCGCAGCTGGCAAGTCGACAGCGCTGGCTGAAGAACGGCTGCAGGCAAAGCCTTTTTCAGTCGGTTGGGGAGGCAGGTTCAGGGCTTAACATTAGGGTTTAGGGTTACCAATGTGATTCCTCGGGTTCTTAATTATAACTCTATAAAGGAGCCCAAAGCCCTAGTCTAATTATTCAGGCCCTATCTGTATACTGCCTTACAGGTTGTCCGAATTGTTTCTTTGACTGCTTAGCATGTGCAGAACATCGCCCCTTCCCCCCATCTGATCGCAAACTCGTCTAGGTCAGAAGGCTTACCAACAGGTGGTTTCCCAATAGCCTCAATCCTTAAGAGTCCTGTAAAGGAGTCCAGGCACTGATTGTTCTTAAGCCCCTTTTCCATTTTTTGGGGAGTTACTCTACATCAGCCTAAAACCCTAAATCCTAAACCCCTTAAACCCTAAACTCCTGAACCCTAAACCCAAGACCCCTAAACCCCTAAACCCTCAACCCTAAACCCCCAAACCCCTAAACCCCTGAACTCCAAGACCCCAAACCCTCAACCAGATCCTCTGACCCATAGGTTCCTCCGGGGGCCATGACTTTGGACGGCTCCATCATCCGAGAGACGAGCGCGGTCTGGAAGAAGGCCTGGACAAGAGCCCGCCGAAGTCGCAGAGGTTTAGGGTTTAGGGTTTAGGGTTTAGGGTTCAGGGTTTAGGGTTTAGGGTTTAGGGTTTAGGGTTTAGGGTTTAGGGTTTAGGGGGGTTTAGGAGGGTTTTGGGATGTTGGGTTCTTAGGGTTTTGGGATTCAGGGTTTAGGGCTTAGGGGTTTTAGGATTTAGGGTCGAGGGATTTTGTCGGATTTTGGGGTTTAGGGTTTAGGGCTTTGGGGATTTGTGGATTTAGGGTTTAGGCTTTAGGCTTTAGGGCAACTCGTGGCATTTGGAGGTTGAGGGTCGTCTGGAGATTCTAGCAAACAGGGCTGAGGGTTGCTCGCCGGCACAACGGCCGTGCTTCGATTCTCAATATTTCTATGGTCGTAGTGGGGGCATCGCATAATACAGAAGTCTAAGTAATTACCTATATTATTCCTTAGGGCTCCTTACTAGAATTACACTATAAAGGAGCCCAAAACCCAATTAGGATCAGAATCATGAAGGCTCCTATATCAGGCAAGGCTCGGGGAAGGGGATCGGGGGTCGACCCCATCTGGGTTCACTAATCCATCGCAGTGTGTGGGCGGGCTGTAAATGGTGTTACTATAGGGGCCTCACTAGCTGCCTATACTATTTTGGGTTTTTCCTTACTTTACTTATAGTCGAACAGACCCCAAAGCCCTATTAAAAATAGGAAGACCCCTACATTATGTTTCTTTGCAGATCTCTGGAAGGGCAGGAGAGAGCAAGAAATCTATTTCCTGGGTTTCCATTCTCTTCACACATTCACACTCATCAAAATTATCGTTCTCTTCGCCCACAAGCAGAAAGAACGACCCCGTGCAAGTATGTGAAAAGCGTGAAGAGACTGGGCAACTGCCGAACATAAAGAGGTTTGTTGCTGGCCCCCATTCTCTTCACACATTCACACTCTTCAAAATTATCGTTCTCTTCACCCACGGACAGAAAAAGCGATTCCGGCAAAGTACGTGAAGGGCTTGAGAGAACGGGAGGGTGACCGCTAGAAGAAAGCCCTCCTTGAGGGAGGTTTTGGAGGGAACCCTAAACTCTGATTGGGTGGCTGGGGCGGGACTACATGCTGACATATCGTACGCCCTAAACTTCCTAAACCCCAAAACCTTACGGCTTAAACCCCATATCTTAAGCCCTAAACCCCCAGCAAGCACGCGATAAGTCCTGACCGCACGCCCCTGTATACCAACCCTCAACTTTCCAGGTCCTGAACCTTCAAACCCAAACCTTATCCCTAAGCCGAAATCCCTAGCTAAGACTCAGCGCCCTAGACCCTAAACCGTCCGTAAATCTCAGCTCTTAAGCCCAAACCCCCATATCTTGAGCCCTAAGCGCCCTAAGCCCCAAAACCTCCAGCCTTAAACCCTATATCTTAAGGCCTAAACTCGTAGCGTTGACCCTGTCAAGATAGTGATACTAATGTTCCAACTTTCTGGGATTCACTGTAGGGTTTAGGGTTTAAGGTTTTGGGCTTAGGAAGTTTAGCACTTAAGACTCAGGGGTTTAAGGGTTTAGGGAGTTTAGGGCTTACGATATAGGCATATGGTTTAGGGTTGAAGGCTTGAGGTTTTGGGGCTCAGGGCGTCTAGGGCTCCAGATATGGGTTTGGGGTTTAAGTTCAGGAAGTTTAAAGCTTAACATCTGGGATAATGGGGCCACCACATCATAGGAGTTAGGATTAGGGGGAGCCTTGGGGACGTAGACCCTCTCAACAAGGTCCCTTGTAAGAGAGCCTCAAAGTGGTGTTCAGAAGGGTCCCCTCCAAGGGGTCTTACTACCGTTGATGATATAAATCCTGCATTACCTCACGGGCCCCAAAGCTATGGGAATTATGGTATATTCTTGCTTGCGGGTCATGCAGGATTTATATCATCAACCGTAGGATCCTAAAGCTGGGTTAAAAAGGGTCCACTTCACCCTAAACCCCGAAACCCCAAAACCCCCACACCTAACCCCAAGAGTCTCCTTAATACTACTTACCCAAACCTACCAGATCCTACCTTTTTTGCAGGGTCCCTATAAATCCCAGATTAGGGTTTTTAATAAGAACCTACAGAAAAAGGTGGGTTTTGGTAGGTTAAGGTAGGATCCTCAGCCCGTTTCTGAAGGTTCGGCAGCTGGCCCTGGCCCAGGGCTTCGCCGGGCCCGGGGCTCAGGAGATTCGGCGTTTGCCGGGTTTTATTTGCGGGGGGTACGCAAGGCTTTGGGATGCGCTTATAGGGTTCAGGGTTTAGGGCTTGGGGATTAGGCTTTGGGGTTTGGGGTTTAGGGTTTGGGGTTCAGGGTTCAGGGTTTAGGGTTTAGGGTTCAGGGGTCAGACTTTTGGGGTTTTGGGTTCAGGGTTTAGGGTTTGGGGTTTTGGGTTCAGGGTTTAGAGTTTAGGGTTTGGGGCTTAGGGTTTGACGGATTACGATTGGGGTTTAGGGCTTTGAGGTCTAGGGCCTAAAGGCCTGGATTTGCGGCGGCTTTGTAGGCTCTTCTGGATCTAAGAGCTGTGCGGGCTTCCTTGGGGCTGTTAGGGTTTAGGCTTCCTTGTCTAGGGTGCTTACACCAGCGTACTACTCTGCAGATTCGGCGTGCCGGGCTTTTGAGAGCCGCCAGTGGGGCGCTAGTTTGCCCCCCCCGCCCGTTTTGCGGGCCAAGGGGTTTCGGTGAGGATCTCGGCTTCAGTAGGTTTTAGGGTATTTTAGGGTTGAGGGAAGCTTAGGGTTTAGGGTTACCTAAACCCCCTTAAACCCTAAACCCTAAACCTTAAAGTAGGCCACACCAGGTGTACCACATTTTGCAAAGACCGAGACCTCTCCACCCGGAAGCGTCTCCAGCGGCGTTCGTGAGGGTTTAGGGTTTGGGGAACACCAAACCTCAAAACCAACCCAAAGCCCGGAAAACCCTGAACCCGACAAACCTCAGGCCCAACTCAAAGCCCCTAAAGCCCCAACTCCCCTGTTAACCCTAAACCCTAAACCCTAAACCCTAAACCCTAAACCCTAAACCCTTGAATCACCCCTCTTGGCTCAGAGGAGCCCGGCAAGTTCGAAGGATTCCTTTTTCAAGGGCGGCTTTCAAGCTCTGGAGGGATTTACCTGTTGGGGATTGGGACTCGGACTTTGAACCAACTTTCAAAGGGTATTCTGGGACTTTCTGGGGATTGTTGTTGGTTTTTTTGAGAAGGGTCCCGGTGTTGTTTTCCATCGAAGGGGTTTCGAGATTCTCATGGCTGGGATCTGAGAAGGGTTTGGCCTTGTGCTCCAAAGTCACCCGAAGCGCCAGGCCGTGAGTTGATCTGCTAACTAAGCTTGGGTTTAGGATTTAGGGTTTAGGGTTCATCCAAAGTCACCCGAAGCACCAGGCCGTTGATCTGTTAACTAAGCTTAGGTTTAAGACTTAGGGTTTAGGGTTCAGGGTTTAGGGTTCAGGGTTTAGGGTTTTGAGCCTCGTTCTCATGAAGCTGGAAGGTTGGGACTCTGGCATCGGACAAGCTTCTGAACTCCGCAGTTCTCTGGGTCCCTCAAGTATAAGGTTTCGGGGTTCAATTAAATTAGGGCTTCGGGTTAATGGGAGCCGTCAATCTCTACCGACCCATCACCACATTTAGCTTAAGCAGAGGTTCTCCGATTACTTCGACGCCTTCTTCAAGCCTGCCATGGACAAGGCTTAGAGCGCCAAAACTTGGTTGGGGTCCAAGGTTGCGCTGTGTAGGATTGAGGCTCTAGGCTTTGAGGTTTATAGCTTAGCGGTCCAGAGCTAGGCGCAGTTTTGGAGTTTATTAATGGGCTTTGGAGTCAAGGCTTATTTTTGAGCACTACTTCGGGCCTCACGTGTCTGTAGCTAGCCGATGACCGATTTAAGAAAGCGCTACGGGGCACAGAATGTTACGATGCAAAAGCACAAGGTCCCCAAGGAGCGAAAGCGAAAATCAAAGCACCGTTCTCGCTAATTGTAGGTGTTGCAAGTATGAGCATATGCTGGCATGGATTATGAAGACTGCGATGCCACCAGTATGGGTGCTGTGACGACGACGAGACGAGGACGGGACAACGCCGAGACGACGATGACGACCTCGACATCGACGTCGACTTCTTCTTCTACTACTTCTACTAGCTAGCTAGCCGGCTGGCTTGCTAGCTAGCCGGCAGTAGTAGTAGTAGTAGTAGTAGTAGTAGTAGTACTACTACTACTACTACTACTACTACTACTACTACGACTACTACTGACTACTACTACTACTACTACTACTACTACTGCTTCTACTACTACTACTACTACTGCAACTGCTACTGCTACAGCTAGACCTACTGC
>CAJNDV010005191.1:45181-58189 GCA_905221635.1 Symbiodinium sp. CCMP2456 | reverse complement strand
TATGCAGATCCTATGTCATGTTTCGGTGTTGTAGGACAAGGGTTTCTTAATCAGGTTCCTAGATTACCCTAAACCCTAAACCCTAAACCCTAAACCCTAAACCCTAAACCCTAAACCCTAAACCCTAGGCCGCCTTAGGAGGTCCCAGGCTCCTGCAAGCCCCAAACCCCATAGAGACCCCCGTTAAGAGCACTCAGATCCCTTATAGATCCCTTAAAGGAAGCCTTTAAAGGAACCCTGAAACCCTAAAACCCTAAACCCTAAACCCCTGAACACCTGAACGCTATAGATCCCTTATAGATCCCTTAAAGGAACCCTGAAACCCTAAAACCCTGATCACCTGGACCCTTTATTAATTTGTGGGCTCGGGGCCTAGGGCCTAGAGCACTCAGAATGAGCTCTGACGCTGCGTTCCCTGCAAGCCGCAACCCCAATTCCCGACAACCTCTGTAGGGCTAAGGGGTTAGATGAGGTTAGGGGTTTTGGGTTTAGGGATTCAGGGTTTAGGGTTGAGGGTTTGAAGGTTTCGGTTCAAGTTTTGCGATGTATCCCGAACTGGTTTGCACATATGCAAGCATGGCTGAGCTCGACATGCAGTCACGGCTTGTAACTGCAGGACGGAAGCATTGTTGGAGTCCAAGCCAATGCCTTTACTGCTCAAGCGATGAGCCGTGCATGCAATCTCACTCACTCAGGCACTTCCTGCCTGTCAACTGCCACCTTATGTGTCTAAGGGTTTAATGTTTAGGGTTTAGGGCATACAACCATGTTGCACCCGAAAAGTAAGCTGCCCCACAACCCGAATCCGGTTTTTAACCTTTGTGCAGTTTAGGGTTTAGGGTTTAGGGTTAGCTTCCGCCGTGCATTATGTCGATTAACGTGCGAGTGGGATTGCTCAGTGGCAGGACAGCCACTGTGACAGCTTACTTGGATGAACAAGTGGGGAGCCTTAAACGTCGCGCAGAGGCAGCGCTCGAAGTGGGGAAAAGGCGGCTAGTGGACTCATCTGGAGGCATTCTGGATCTATGTTCGCCGATCAAGAGCGCCCGCCTGCAGGATGGTGACTCACTGGTCTTGCAGGTAGGCAGAGTTTCAGTCCAAGCCTTCGATTCTTAGCGATGGATCGATTGCGGTCTGGGAATTATTTGCCAACGGTGATGACAGTCGTGTTGCACAGGACCGGCTGAAGAATGCGCAGCAGATTCAAGCCAATAGGTCCGCTGTTGCTGCAATCCTTGGCGACGGATCCGTCGCCACCTTTGGAAATCCTTTCCATGGTGGTGACAGTAGTTCGGTGCAGCACCAGCTGAAGAATGTGCAGCAGATCCAAGCCTTTTTCGGCGCTTTTGCTGCCATTCTTGGCGATGGATCTGTCGTCACCTGGGGTCTAGGTGAGGAGGGTGGTGACAGTAGAGCCGTCCAGGGTAAGCTGACTAATGTGCAGCAGATACAAGCCACCGGCGGCGCTTTTGCTGCCATTCTTGGCGATGGATCCGTCGTGTCCTGGGGCATTGCTGACGATGGTGGTGACACTAGTGCAGTGCAGGACCAGCTTAAGAATGTGCAGCAGATCCAAGCCAACTGGGGCAGCACCAGCTGAACAATGTGCAGCAGATCCAAGCCTTTGCCTTTGCCTTTGCTGCCATTCTTGGTGATGGATCCGTCGTCACCTGGGGTGCTGCTGAATTTGGTGGTGACAGTAGATCCGTGCAGCATCAGCTGAAGGATGTGCAGCAGATCCAATCCAGTGACACGGCTTTTGCTGCTATTCTTCGTGACGGATCTGTCGTGACCTGGGGTGATGCTGACCGTGGCGGTGACAGTGGTGCTGCGCAGGACCAGCTGAAGAACGTGCAGCAGGTCCAAGCCAACGCTTTCGCTTTTGCTGCCATTCTTGGCGATGGATCCGTCGTGACCTGGGGTGATGCTGACTGTGGCGGTGACAGTGGTGCTGCGCAGGACCAGCTGAAGAATGTGCAGCAGATCCAAGCCTCTGCCGGTGCCTTTGCTGCCAGTCTTGGCGATGGATCCGTGGTGACCTGGGGCAATCCTGAGTATGGCAGTGACAGTAGGGCTGTGCAGGACCAGCTGAAGGATGTGCAACAGATCCAGGCCAATCTCAACGGTTTTGCTGCCATTCTTGGTGATGGATCCGTCGTCACCTGGGGTGCTTGGCAAAATAAGAGGGCAAAGGCTAGGGCAAAGCCCAAGTCAAAGCCCAAGGCGAAGACCAAGGCGAAGGCCAAGGCAAAGGCCAAGGCAAAGGCCAAAGCCCAGGCAATGGTGCCTCCAGTTCGCAAGAGACCGGCTGCAGTTCACAAGAGACCCACTGCAAAGTAATATCTCATTCTTTACTAGAGCGTTCGTCCGCAGAGTGGTGAATGGAAAGTAGTAAATCCTAAAACCGTAGACCCGAAAATAACTAAAGTCCTGGCTTTTGCCAAGGATTTGGCCTACCATATCGACTCCGAGATTTCGAAAAGCATCCTGGCCAATGTGGATTTTTGGTTGTAGGGTTTAGGGTTTAGGGTGTAGGGGTTTGGGAACTGTGGAAGTTGATAGTTTAGGGCCTAAGATTAGGGCTTCGGGTACTTTTGGCTCGGGGTTTGGGGTTTCGGGCATAAAACCCTAGTGCAACCCTTGTGGCACCCTATAAACCCTTGCAAAATCCTTTCGGGACCCTGAAAGAACAAATGAACAAGTCTTATGATGCTTCGTAAAAGCCGTGTGAGGCCAATAAGTCCTGTAAACCAAAACCCCTTTGTAAGCATCTCATCTAAACAGTTGAGAAAGCCTATCAAACATCATGTAACCCATTTGTTTAGAACCCTGTAGCACCTTTCAAGGGCGTTTATTGTAGATTTTATACCCTGCACCCTAAACCCCAAACTCCAAACCCTACACGTTTATGAACTTTCTTGAGGTCTGCCTATCGCCGGCCAGTGGCTGCAACACTGGTCGCAGCAGAATCCGCAGCTGAGATGCAGCAGCGTCTTCGGTTTGGGATTTAGGGTTTGGGGCTTTGGGTTTGCGGTTTACGGTTTAGGGTTTGGGGTTCGGGGTTTAGGGTTTTGGATTTGGTGCTTAGGGTTTGGGTTTTGGGATGTTATTGAGTTTTTGGGTTTTGGGTTCAGGGTGTGTGAGGGTTCCGTTAAGGGTCCGATGAGGCCTCCTTACATTCAAGGTTCTGCAGGACTTGTTGTGCTGAGGGGTTTTATTGAATATTGGGGCTGAGTTCGTTGGTCCTTCGTTCGCCGAGACTCCCAAATTCGATCTACTAAACCCTAAACCCTAAACCCAAAAGAAAGACCTTCATGGTATTTAAGATTTCGGTTTTCATTAGGGTTGGGCATGGGATTTCGATGGTATGGAGTTTGGGTTTAGTCTACGGGAGTCAGGCACACATGTAGGTGAGCCTTGGGTAGATTTGGAGCTAGTCGTTCTAGGTTTTGGGTCTAGTAGTTAGTAGCTCGAGTTGTATACACGCTACGCTGAATGGCTGAATCATGGACTTTCGAGAGTGCCCCTAAATTGCTCAAGCACCTAGCCGTAACTTTCTATTAAGCCGTAAACCTTAAACCGCACAGCCCTAAACCGAAACCCTAAAGCCTGAAGCCCTGAACACTCGACTATGTGTCCCGGATTAGAGATGCCCAAACCCTAAACCCTAAACCCTAACCTAACCCCTAAACCCCTAAACCGCCCCAAAAACCCTGAACCCTAACCTAACCCCTAAAAGCCCTAAACCCTAAACCCTAACAACCCCCAAAAACCCTAAGGCTTCGATGTTCCCAAGTTCTCTACGACCTGCTCTGCCGAGGTCGCGGCCGCGCTCGCGCCTCCGAGGACGGCAAACAGTTAGCGCCTTGGAGCTCGCGGGGTTCTCGAAGCCGGATGGGTTAGGGTTAGGGGATACTAAGGGTTAATAAGGGTTTAAGGAGTTTAGTGAGTTTAGGTAGTTTAGAGACCTTAACTAGGGGGTTTAGGGGACTACAGAAGTATGTAAAATAACAGCCGTTTATGGGTCTTGGGCCATTATTTTACCTACTTTTGGGGGTTTAGGTAAGCGTTAATAAGGGTTTAAGGAGCTTAGTGAGTTTAGGGAGTTTAGGGTTTAGGGTTTACAGAGCTTAATTAGGGAGTTGAAGGGGTTTAAGGCTAAGAGGTTAAGGGTTTGGGTTTTAGAGTTTAGGGTTGGGGGAGTTTAGGGTTTTGGGAGTTTAGGGAGTTTGGGGTTTAGGGAGTTTGGGGTTTAGGTTTAAGGACTTTTGAAATGGGTTCTATGAGGGTTTCAAGTGGGTTTTGCAAGGGTTCGTTAAAGTGTGCTCTGAGAAGTTTACAGGCCTCTACGGTTCTATCAGAGCTTCAGAAGGGGTTTGAGAAGGGTTTCAAAAGGGTTCTAGAGGGGTATTGAAGGCGTTCTACCAGGGTCTCGCAGGGGTTCTACAGCAGTTTTGAAGCGGTTCTATAAGGTTTTAAAACTTTAGGAAGTAGGGGACAGGGTTCAGGGTGCGGGCGGCTTTAAACGGCAGTGAAGGGGTCAGAGGTTTCGGGGGTTTACAGGGTCTTCGTGTATATGGTTTCGGGTTTACAAAGCGGAGGGTTCGGAGATTTCGGGCTTTAGGGTTTAGAACTGTTGGATTAGGGAGTTTTGGTTGTCGGGTGTTGGGGGCTTTTGTGCTTAGGTTAGAAAGCCTCAGAAGAAGCTCGTGGAATCCTACCAGAAAGCTTAACCCTAAACCCTAAACCTTCGAAGCCCTAAACCTTAGAAACCCCAAAGCCCAAAGCCCAAAACCCTAAATCTTAGCGGACACCCCCTGGGAAGGTTCACTGGGAAAAACTGGCGGAAGTCGGTGGAAGCCATCCCCGCCCTGCAGGCGAAAAAGGGTCGGATAAGGGCTCTGGGGTATTTAGAGGGTAGGGTTTGGGGTTGAGTGTTTCGGGGTTAGGGTTGCGGGTTTTGAGGTTTAGGGTTTAGGGAGCTAAGGATTTTCAGGGTCACCACAGGGGCTTCTGTACGCTTTGGGATTTAGGGCTTTGGGTGGAGGATTTTCGCCTCTCAGCAGGGCTGCTTGCTTTCCGAAATCCCATGCCCGGACGTCCGGAAAATCCCGGCCACAGCACTCAGCCCCAAGCATTCGAAACGCTGAAGTTCAGGGCACTACAGCTAGGTTTAGGCTGTAGTTTTTAAAGGACCGTTCTAAACCCCAGCAAGGGTTTTTTTTTGGTCAATCCCATCAAACCCTTGTAGACCCCTGGCAAGCTCAGCCTAAAATCCTCTTTGCAGGAGTATCTCCAGAGCAGTGGGCTGATAGATGACTGTGGCTCGATCCTCGTGTGGCCCAAAGCCGGGTTGAGGATTTAATGTAGGGGCCTTAATAATTGGAATACGGCTTTGGGACCTCCTTGTTACAATTATAGTAGAATGCCTAAAACCTAAACCCTAAACCCTAATACCCCCAAACCATATTCTAAGTGTTAAGGCCGCTACATTAGTTGACCTGGGTGGTTGAAGTGATGGCTTCAGCTTCCCTGCTTTGAAGTGTGCCTCTCTCCACTTCGCGTGCATTCGGGTGTTCCAGGTTAACCCCAGCCCCGTTTAAAGCTTCAAGCGTTTCCGTGAAGGTGTTCAACTCCGGATCCTGCATAAGCTGTTTGAACCTTTTAGTTGACCAAACGTTGTTTTTATTTTTGAACAGTCGTTCTTGAGGGTTCCCTAGTCGAATTTCTGCCCCAAAGCCGTGGTCTCTTCTATTTACCCGAAGCCAAAGAGACGCGGCGCTTTAGGGTTTAGGGTAACGGGTTGCGGGTTTTCAGAACTGCTTAGGGTTTGGAGTTGTGGAGTTGCAGTTATTGCTCGCAGGGATTTGAATTTATCTACAGGCCCCACAACCTCCAGGACATTTTCAGGTGGGTAGTTACCGTTATAGGAGCCTGAAAGAAGGTCTATATACCTTTTAGAAGCCTTATAGAAGCCCTATAAGTTTCCTTTAATCGAAACCCAGACCACCGCAGCCTTCTACCCTCAGCACAGGTTCTGGACAACTCGAGCAGTGAAATGCGTGTCATGAGCCCGTTGCCCAGTTAAGGTCTTAAGCAGGGTCCAAAGATTGAAGAAGAAGCACAAAATGCAGAAGCCTAGATGATAGCCAATAGTATTCCTTAGGGCTCCTGCTTATAGCATGCTGTGAAGGATCCCAAAACCCCAGCCTGAGGCCCCTACAATACGCAAACAGTAGGGATAGGGGCCTCAAGGTAAACATAAGTTATAGTCTGTCTTGGGTTTTCTTTTTATCTCTTCTTATTTCATGCATTATTGTTTGGGTCCCTTGATATCTTCATAGTATCAAGACACCCAGGCCCCAAAACACCTGGTTCAGTGCTTCATCCAGGTTTCACAATTTCTGGAAGGGGTCCATGGTCCCATAATACAGAAGTCTGAATAATTAGTAAGAGTACTCCCTCAAAGCCATGTTTCTACCAGAATCGCGCCCAACACCCTACCCTAAACCCGAAACCTACCCTAAAACCCTACAAGCATCCCGAGACCCTATCCCTCATTCCCTAAACCCTAAACCCTAAACCTCCCTAGACACTATCCCTCATTCCCTAAACCCTAAACCGTAAGCATCCCTAAACCCTAAGCCCTAAACCCTAAACCCTAAACCCTAAACCCTAAACCCTATCCCTCATTATGAAAGGGCACCACATTCTTGGAGCTGGTTTTTCGCCTTTGGGGGGCTTGCTTAAAGGATCATGGGACTTAGTAAGAAATAAGGGTTTAGGGTTTAGGGTTTAGGGTTTAGGGTTTAGGGGTAACTATAGTTATAATCAATCATAACTCCCTTTAAGGTACTTATAACCTTACTTACTAAGTCCCATGATCCTCCAAGTAGAGGTTGCGATTGCGGCCTTCGGCCCTTTTTGGGAGGGTGGAGTCTCACAGGGTCAGCTGCTTCCCTGTAGTAGGGTTTAGGGTTTAGGGTTCAGGGTTTTGGGATAGAAGTGTTATGCTACAGGAGACCTCAACACCCTAGATTTCCCTCCTTTCAATACAGGAGCCCATCCCTCCGGGACTTTCAGCCTAGTGCGGAAGAGTTTCGGGGAGACAACTGTTACGGATCAGTGGCTCCAAACCCTAAACTCTAATCCCTAAACCCTACACCCTAAACTTTAGGCCCCAAAGCCCTAAACTCTAATCCCTAAACTCTAATCCCTAATCCCTAAACCTAAACCCTAAATTCTAGTCCCTAAACCCTAAACTCTAATCCCTAAACCCTAAACTCTAATCCCTAGTCCCTAAACCTAAACCCTAAATTCTAGTCCCTAAACCCTAAACCCTAAATTCTAGTCCCTAAACCCTAAACCCTAAACTCTAATCCCTAGTCCCTAAACCTAAACCCTAAATTCTAGTCCCTAAACCCTAAACCCTAAACTCTAGTCCCTAAACCCTAAACCCTAAATTCTAGTCCCTAAACCCGAAACCCTAAACCCTAAACCCTAAACTCTAGTCCCTGCACCCTAAACCCTAAACCCTAAATTCTAGTCCCTAAACCCTAAACCCTAAACCCTAAACTCTAGTCCCTAAACCCTAAACCCTAAACTCTAGTCCCTAAACCCTAAACCCTAAACTCCAGTCCCTTAACCCTGGAGCCTCATCCCTTGAGGACTCCGAGAGACCCCAAGCGCCCCAAAGCTTCGAACTCCACAGCTCTGGAGCCGGCCGTCCAGCCTCGGAGCTCACAATGAATATATATATATATATACATATTATTTATTTATTTATTTATTTATTTATTTAGTTATATATATATATATTTATTTATTTATTTATTTAGTTAGTTAGTTATTTATTTCATTATTATTATTACTATTATTTTTTATTTTCGTTTTTATTTTATTATTATTATTACTATTGTTATTGTTATTGTTATGATAACAGCAAAGGTAATAATAGCATCTGATATGACTGAGTTCAGCACATTACAACATATGGTCGAACATCATACAGGGGCCTTCTTGCAGACGAAACTCATCCTCCGGGTTCCTGTTGGATGTTTTGGCCTATACCCCAGTACCCTATTCGAACTATCAAGACCACAATCAATATCTATACGTGTACAAAAATAAATAAATATACATATATATATATGTATATATATATATGTATGTACATATAGGTATAACCCTCAGCCATGTAACACATTTCCGAATATATAGAAACTCTAAAGCCTAAGCTCTTGCAGTCCCAACAGTTGCCTCAAAGCTGTCTGCAATCCTACGCCTGGAGCCTCAAGAACACCCTGCACCACAGATAATGGCTCCCCCCAAGCAAGCAGTTCTCTGCTTCTCTCCTAGGAAGCGCGGATACTCCTAAATCCCCGTGTGACCCAAAAGCTGAAAGCCCTGAAGTTCCAACGAAGCTTTGTGTGTAGTACATGTCTCTAAGAACCTCCCGCCAGACCCAGCAATACCCTCGGTCTGGGAACCCCCTTTGCAAACCTAGAAACCCAATTGGGCAGGTGCTAAGGGACGTCTCTGCGCTTGAAAGGAAAACCCCAAAGCCTCAACGCATTTTTAGGGGAGCCCCCGTCTTCCAACGCTTCCGCTCGAGATCTTAAGCCCTAAACCGTTTGGGTGCTGCCCCCATACAGTAACAGTCTATAATAGGGCTACTATTAAGGGCCTAATATATCCATAATATACATTTTATCCAACTGTTACTGAGTGGGGGCAGTACCCAACCTAAATCCTAAACCCTAAACCCTTGACCCTACACCCGGAACCCTGCCCTTATAGCTAAACAACAGACGAGGTCTCGAGGAATTGAGAAGGCGCATGTGCCAGCCCAGGTCGTCACCAAGAAGGCCTGAAGCCTGTGTAAAAACCCGCATGGTCCACCAAATAGCAAGTAACAATATCTACTTTTTTGTCCTCATCAAGAACCGTCTTCTCATGACGAACTAAGGCCCTTAGATTTCCATTTTCGGCAGCCTTGCAATCAACCTTTTGAATTTCGGTGGTAGGGGCGTGTTGGAAACGGGATGCCCGATCTGCCCCCTGTGGGATGCGCTGAATGAAGGAAAACGAAACTCCTATGATGTAGGGGCTTTCACAATGAGAATAGGGTTTTGAGGGCCATGATGCTATAAATTCTAATAAGGACCCCACCCCAAAAAAGTAGTATTGGGAATGATTTAGGCCCCTACATTCTTCCACCCTGAACCCACCCTAAACCCTAAACCCTAAACCCTAAACCCCTAAACCCTGAACCAACCCGAAACCTTGGATCCCTGGGCCCTGAACCCCAAGGCCCCCGGTTCGGACGTGGGACTTGGGGGGATTCATGCTGAAGGTTTAGGGTTTAGGGTTTAGGGTTTAGGGTTTAGGGTTTAGGGTTTAGGGAACCCTAGTTTGAACCTAAAGCCCTAAACCCTAAACCCCTAAAACCCCTAAAACCCCTAAAACCCCTAAAACCCCTAAACCCCTGAAAGCCCGAAACCCTAAGACCCTGAAGCCCTACACCCCCTAAACTGCTTTGGAGCCAGGGCTTGCTAAGGGAAGTGAAGGGCTCCAACGCCAGGCCTTTGCCTCTAAGGAGCTTCTAAACTTTTAGGGTTTAGGGTTTAGGGTTTAGGGTTTAGGGGTTAGGGGTTAGGGGTTTAGGGTTTAGGGTTTAGGGTTTAGGGTTCAGGAGGATCCCGCAGCTAGGGGTAATGCAGGGGCCTTGATAGTTCGAATAGGGTTCCTTTAAAGGGATCCTTAAAGGGTTCTATAAGGGTTACTATGAGGGTTCTAGAATATAGGGGCCTTAATGATTAGAATAGGTTTTTGGGGGTTCCTCATTATATTTGTTGTTCATATACACCCCCCCCCCCAAAAAAAAAAACCTGTTCTAATTATTAAGGCCCATATATTCCCCAGAAAGACCGATATCCCTGTTTAGGGTTTTAGGGTTTCGGGTTTTACGCCGGTGTCAACAGATACAAAAACCGTGAAACTCAACCCTGCCTGTGCGTTTGGTTGGTTAGCTTTGCTTTTCGTTGCCTTGCTTTGCTTGCTTGGTTGTGTGCTTGCTTACTTGCTTGCTTACTTGCTTACTTGCTTGCTTACCCGACACCCTAAACCCTAAACTTCGGAAAAAGGAGTTCAGAAAGAAAAACCTAAACTGGTTACTTGGTTGTTTGCTTGGTTGGTTGGTGGGTCGGCCGGTTGATTGGTAATTACTAGTCTTCTTAGTGTTGTTAGTAGTGGCCCCTCTTCTTGCTTGAATTAAGTTTAAAGTTTAAGAGTATTCCCGTTGGGGCGGTTAGCAGAATTGCTTTGAGTACCGAATGCGATTGTTCCTATTAAATCAGTACTATCCCCCATTGAGGTATTCTCTAGGGGTCTACATCCACGTGTGAGCGTCTCTTCGTGAGGAAGCGAAAATGATGAGTACGATTCCTGGGGTCTCCTGTTCCAAATATACTAGAACATACCCCGCAACCACAGTCTGATTATTGAACGCCCCCTAATTATAAACCGTATTCAAACCCGATAGATCCCTAGAAGAAGCCTATGAAGAGCCCTATAAAGCCCCATCGTAGCCCCCAGCCCTAACATCCCTAAACACTCAATTAAACCCCTAAGCTCTCAGACCTTCCAAGCCCTAAGCCCCAATTATTCAAGCCCCCCGTACGTGCACGGAGGTGTCCCAGCTGTTGCCAGGGCCTGTGGCAGTTCTTGAGCTGAAAAAGGCATGCGCTTAGGGCGTTAGGGGATTCGGGGTTTAGGGCTTTAGGGTTTGAGGGTAGGGTTTAGGGATTAGGGTTTAGGGCTTTAGGGTTTGAGGGTAGGGCTTGGGGTTTGGGGCTTGAGGGTTTTAGGGTTGTAGGCCCCAAACCCCTAAACCCTAAAGGGGTTTAAGGGTGAAGGATTCCGGGATCCCTAAGCCCTAGCCTTGAGCCTTGTACCATAGAGGCTTCCGCTGAGCATTACAGCTGGCCCTGCCCTCCATCTTCCTGGCTCTGGGGTCTTTTTTGAGGCAACACATGGTTGTCCACTTCAGGATTTGGGGGGTGTGGGGTTCAGGTTTTAGGGTTTAGGGTTTAGGAATAGGATTTTGGGGAATGGATTTTGCAGACCCTTCCTTATGAAGCACGCGGTGGTTTCTAGCATACCTCAACAGGATGCAATCTTTCGTTCAGTGTGTCAACTCTCGGCAGTTGCAGGAACGATGCTGCTTTGTGTTGTTGAGACGATCAGTTTATTTGTGCGAGGACATCTTCGCAGAAGTACTTAAAGCGACCTACTCGTTCGGGGGACAGCAGGACTTAGGGCGTCGCGTTAGAGGGATCGGCATCACCAGCACCGCTCGAGTTCAAGGTTTGCTACAGTGCGACGTGAAGACCGTGCTGTCTGTGGGAAAATCTCTCAAGCCGTATGTCCAAGATGGCGTTCAGGTGCAAATTAGAATGTCCGGCATATGTCTTTGTGTGCCTATAAATTATCTTGACAGGGACCGACTGACCCGATGCAAACCCACATCTCTTGACCTAAAAACCCTAAACCCTAAACCCTAAAACACTAAAAACCCTAAACCCTACACCCTAAACCCCGAATATGCATGCCCGTGAACTATAATAGAGCCAAGACATCCGAAAATACAGCCGTGCTAGATGATGCAGGGGTAACGTAGACGCCTAAATAATTACCTATACTATTTTGGAGGTTCCTTATCATAGTTATAGTATAACGGGCCACAAAAACTCTATTCTAATTAGTGAGGCCCCTATATTGCATACCACAGACTATCCCGAAATCCTGCAGCGTCACGCATCTCACTGCCAATGCCGCCAAAGAGCAAGCCAAAAAAGGACCCACATGCATTCGACAGGGGGTTACGGGTTTGATTTAGGGATTTGAACATTTTCAGAAAAGGGTCCATATACCAACTTTAGTCGTTTGATTTCTTCGGGTACAGGCCATTCTTGCTGGGATTTTCTGGGCAGGAAAAACGGTGGAAACGAGCTTATATTGGCCTGCAGCTCATAGGGCCGTGTTTCTTTCGGCTGGTCAGAGATAAGGATTGCCTTCCTCAGCACTTTGGCTGCTCAGGCCCGTACCTAGGGGTTAGGGTTTAGGGTTTAGGGTTTAGGGTTTTAGGGTTTTAGGGTTTAGGGTTTAGGGTTTTAGGGTCTAGGGGCCGACGAATCCGACTTTCTGGCGACACTGTTGCATGGTAAAGATATTGGGATGGGGCACGGGCGACTTCCGAAGTTGATCCATTTTGACAGCATCCACCACAGCCACAAACGAGCCGAGAACTGATATTACAAACCCCCTGCTACCACTTAGCCCAAAACTCTGGCACTCTCCGCCCCCACCGCCGACAGCCATTGCTCCGTTAGCGACATCTTTACTAAACCCCACGCACCTAGTGTGAGGGGCCTAAATAATTACCTGTACTATTTTGGGGGTTCCCTATTATACTTACACTATAATGGGCGCCCAAACCCTATTCTAACTATTATAAGGCCCTTTTCTTAGTCATGACCTGACACCCTCAACCTTCCCGAAGCCTTCAATCCTTCCAAAGAGCCAATGCCCCCAAAAAAATCCTAAAGCCTCCTTCTTACCGGGCCCGAAAGCATCAAGACCCTAAACCCTTAATCCTACAACCTAATAAACCCTAAAACCCTAAACTCTAGCCCTGCGAGGACCAGGTCCTTAAGCGGCCTGCGCAAGCGCAAGCAAAGAAGCGCCCGGCGGCGAAGAGCGTCGCCTCGCAGGCGCAGGCAGCAGCTTACACTCCGCACATATGTATACAATATGCACTCTCTCTCTCTCTCTCTCTCGCTCCCGCTCTCTCTCTCTCTCTCTCTCTCTCTCACTCACTCTCACTCTCACTCTCACTCTCACTCTCACTCTCACTCTCACTCTCACTCTCACTCTCACTCTCACTCTCACTCTCACTCTCACTCTCACTCTCACTCTCACTCTCACTCTCACTCTCACTCTCACACT